>CM038794.1:150506762-150649481 GCA_021764765.1 Vicia sativa
CACAATCAATTGTTGCAGATTCGATGTGTAACTACACCTACATGCAGGGGCTACCAAGCCAGGGAGGAAATTCACTTTAGTAGTATTAATTCGAGAATAAACCAACAGTTTATCTCCTTCACTTTAAAGCCTACCCAATGCAACTTCAATCTAAGTCCTACTTAGACCTGAGTTCCTACTCACTCCCCCTCAATCACAACAGTGATATAAACCTATTGTTAAATAGAATTGTGAAGACACTCTTCAATAAACATACATGATTTACTTCAAAGCTTTAATCAAGATACACAACACTCGTGCTTCAAAGCTTTGAGTGATAAACAACCCTTCCAACAAATCCTAGTCCAAGGCACTTATCAAATGATATTGCTTGGCTCACAAGAGTAACTAGAATACACAAATAAACAACCTGCTAGATCTTCAATACAGTCCAAAAAGCGTAGCAGCAGAGTAAGGGTTCCTTTCCTATTATAGAAGCAGTCATGTAACTTCAGTTTTGGGCTTCCATAATTATAGCTTGGCTTCACTTAATTTAACCTAAAGACTTGGTCTTTTTAACAAACCAATTTAGGGTTAACTAAGATTAACCACAAATCCATGTGAGCATGTGATCCAATTACATAAATCATAATAAAAATAGCTCAATAAAAATCCTGAAAAGTCTCAGGAAAAGTGAATCTGCAGAACAGCAAATGTCACACAGAATGTCATAACATTGGTTATGACATTAGTCATTCTTTGCGAATTCCAAAGCACATCGATTAACTTCAACTGGTGTACTTGAATTATTCTTCTTTTGCAGAATTTATCTTCAACTCTGAATGTCATGACATCAGTCAAGACATTGTCATATCCTAGTTTTACCAAAAATTAATGCCAACATAAAAACACTTACAATGTTGATGGTGTTGGGACTCAAAAATACCCAACCCATAACCAAAAAATGTGTTTTTAGCCCCTTTTAAAGAATTCTGATATCGCAGGGCGCGCTAAGCGCGGTATTCGCGCTAAGCCCGGTCTGTGATGTTCCGAAAAAAAATCAGCATCTTGTTTTTGCCATATCTTGAGAACCGTAACTCGGAATTGCGCCCAGTTTGAAGAGTTTGAAAGCTTATTAAATTTTCTATCTAACCATGAAAAAATATCAATCAAATTGATGATTTTTATTCTTTGATTTTGAGATTTATTCGTTGATGAGTTGCTCAAATCGCGCGTTTGAAGCCGTGTCTTCGACACTTTATTACTCAATGCTCCAATTATGAATGAATACCTATAAAAGAGATGAAAAACTATCAAATGATACAATATTTACACAAAAACTCAATTATTCTATTATGCACACATTTATACAAAAAGCGGGGTATTTATTCGAAGAATATCAACAAAAGAACCGATAAGTGCCACTAAACATGTATACAAAATAACTACATTTTGGTACTTATCAACTCTCCCCAATTTGACACATTGTTTGTCCTCAAACAAAGTCAAGTAAACCTAAAGAAACAAAAGATGATAATCAAAGAATCACGAATCAACAAGTTTTTAAAACGGAAAAACAAATGTATAGTTCAAAAGAAAACGTACATGCAAAATACTTACTTACCACTATACTACAACAATAACATATAAACGAAACAAATCCTAAGTACAAAAATCATGCAAAATATTCTAAAACAAAACAAGCTCAATCATGACACCTAGCAAAAATTCATCAGTAGATGAAGAACACACAAAGGTGAGGGATAAAAAACACTCCTCCACAATCTTGCAAATAATAGACTAAATTATGCATTCATCCAAAAACATATTGAAAATACAAATGTAAGAATCACATGGACTTTTCAAGGTTTTAATGTGGCTTGGTTAATAAACAAGTGATAAGTCCTAAAGCTAATCGAAACAAAAACTTGCCTAAACCTAAGGGAGTGATTAACTTACAAAGTTTCAAACAATACAATTCCAATCAAACTTCTTCTTCATCACAAATTTCACACCAAACACACCTCACTTATTAACATAACATTATTCCTACTCTTTCTGTTTTTCATTTTCAAAGCTTTTCTCTTTTTTCTTTCTTTTTCTAATCTTTCTTTTTCACTTTTTTTTTCTTTTTTCTTTCTCTTAACCTCATACCAACCACAATATAAGTATATAAACATTTCTCTCCCCAACTTGAATTCAACCAACATTAATGTGTGAATACTCCCTACTTTCTAAGGCAAGGTAAAAATTCATACAACAACATATAGTTGAGGGTTCAAGAAACAAAGAAATCAACATCCATACAAAAAAAAAAGAATTTACACACATAGACAAGCATCAAATTCAAATAAACATGGATATGGATAAAAGCTCAAAGGGGTTAACAAATGTTCACACACTCACAAGGTAAATTGAATATTTGGCCAAGGTAGTTATGCTCAAAATCAACAAAATGCCTTGATCATTTTCTTGCAATCATACAATCAACACAAAACAAAAGATTAAGCATAATAAAATCCAGTTAAAACAAGAATTGTGGCCTCAAAAATATGTAAACAATGGAAAGCTTCCTCACATTTATGGGTAAAACGGGAACTGAAGTTATTCAATTCATGAGCAAGTAATGCAAAAAGAATGAATAGAATGGTAATTATACAAATGATAAATTTGCTAAACATGTTATGCTATAGAAAGCGATAAACGAGTAACTGACATGTACCAACTTTGAAACTATCATTACCATACATCCGTGAGTTGAAACGATCAAACTCGAAAAATCACCTCAAAAGTCTTCAAGTTACCGGACCAAAATTTGAGTCCAAACAACAACAAAAGAATTAGAAAAATCAAAATTTACAATATTTACAACCAACAAAACTCCTCAAGCTAAACACGACAAGCTCGAGAAAAACACAATTTACGTACGAAACAAAAGCAAACTACGAGACGAAAACTTGGTGAGAATGAATTAACAAGTTAAAAAGTGAATATTTAAAATTAAGAACAAGTCCAATTTCAACTTGTTAAAATACAAGTCACCACACACATAAACAAACATCTTTGTTTTACGTCGTAAGCTCAACGCCTTTATTGTGCGAGCACTAGTAACCTCCTCTCGTCATGCCATGGTATTTACACATCGCAAAAACCTAAAGAAAGTGTCCTAACAACCACACAACAAATGTTACAAGTACGAGACAATTCACAACATCACATGAAAGATAAGAAAATCACAAATATGTACAAGTATGGAAAGTAAACACACAACATGTACATGTAACATATACAAGTTAATATACAAAGCCTATACAACATATACAATAATTACAAAACTCAAAATCAACGGAGTTATTGCAATACAAAAACAATAAAACCAATCCCCGGCAACGGCGCCATTTTGTTGATGCGGTATAGCGACAAGCAAAGAGTTTGGTATTATTTTTACCGGGTGTTATATACCGGTTAGGTTATATCGTATCGTGTCCACAAAGATTGGTTATTGATTCGTCGTTCGAAAATTCTACCGTTAATGAGTTTGAGATTAAAAGAAATGAAAATAAAAGACAAAAAGTATAAAGGATAGACAGCTTGTCCGGAACGAATGTAAACTACCCGTCACAGACTTAAATCTACCACCCATGTCATACTCAGCCTACGATACTCGTCCGTGTCATCACATACCGCTCACAAACTAAGCTATTTCTAACCCCAAATTGAGAATCCTCCCGAATCACCTCGATATCCATTTCTGGCCTATCTCGATAACACAGAAGTCAATTGCGTCACCTCCATAACCATCTTTGGCATACTTCACCAACGTAGAGGCATTAAGTTCAAATACTCTATAGTGAATGTCAGTTCTAAACCCATTTCTAGAATTCAGAAACTAACAGATAACTATCCTAGGTAAGAATCCAAGCGATCTATCTCTAGTAAAGCTCAAATCTCTAACATAGAGTAAAAACCTAAGACAACCACCATCACAGATTCGTAAAGTAAACTTTATACAATGCCAAGGGCGACAAATATACATGAGTTATGAGTAGATATACATACAAAACCCAACAAAAGAGATTGCAAAGAGAAGAGAAGAAGAGGAACCAAACATTTATGGGTTTGTCAACACCAATCAACGAGGGATTCGACTCCGTATAATCCAAATGCAAGCTCCAATGTTGTTTTCTAAGCAAATCTATCAAAAAAACTGATGTTGATGGTGTTGGGACTCAAAAATACCCAACCCATAACCAAAAAATGTGTTTTTAGCCCCTTTTAAAGAATTCTGATATCGCAGGGCGCGCTAAGCGTGGTATTCGCGCTAAGCCCGATCTGTGATGTTCCGAAAAAAAATCAGCATCTTGTTTTTGTCATATCTTGAGAACCCTAACTCGGAATTGCGCCCGGTTTGAAGTGTTGGGAAGCTTATTAAATTTTCTATCTAACCATGACAAAATATCAATCAAATTGATGATATTTATTCTTTGATTTTGAGATTTATTCGTTGATGAGTTGCTCAAATCGCGCGTTTGAAGTTGTGTCTTCGATACTTTATTACTCAATGCTCCAATTATGAATGAATACCTATAAAAGAGATGAAAAGCTATCAAATGATACAATATTTACACAAAAACTCAATTATTCTATTATGCACACATTTATACAAAAAGCGGAGGATTTATTCGAAGAATATCAACAAAAGAACCGATAAGTACCACTAAACATATATACAAAATAACTACATTTTGGTACTTATCAATCTACCAATTGAAGAACATATGTTTTGGATGCTAAACAAAAGGTTGTTTTGTTTGGAACCTACTCTTGATCTAGAAGAGGATAAACCTGAATTGTGCTTCATTGATCAGGATAGGATCAACAATTAATCTACTATATTTGTCAGCTTATGGACGTATAGATTTCAAGCTCTATAATGGTTGACTACTCCAAAACCTTTATGTATATGAGTTAGAAAATTTCTTGGAAGACCTTATGATCAAAGGAACTAAAATTAAGGAATTTTGTGACTATAGAACAGATTCCATGTGAAAGAGAGTATTGTGATCCAACCACAGTGTGTTATGTTGTGAATACTCTATCTTCTGATAAAGAGTATTATCTTGAAGCAGCTAAGGAGACAGACTTCATAAGTCTGTATATGTATTATGCTCAAATAAGTCTGTTCTAGAAACCTGGTAAAGGGAATCTCCTCTGTAGGTACAAATATTGGCATCCAACATCTCAAAATCAGATTGAAGATCTGAAGAAATTCCTATTGAGATGTGGTCTATGTTATCCCCTGGCTATTTTGGAAATCTAATCCTGAAGCATTGATCAACTGATGTTAATTGTGCTTCCTATGTTTTCCCCCAAGTATTGTATGAGTTATTATGGATGTTTTCCTAGAACCATAATAAAAATGGGTGATGTTATATCATGCTTTGGTTATCATGCTTGATGTTTTGGATGATTTGGATGTTATATTATGGATGTTTTCCCATAACCATTGACTTAATCTGAGATGTTTTGGTTATCATGCTTGATGTATAGTGAAGATTCAACAAGTGTATCTGGAGCTGTCAGTTTATCTAGTGTGATTAAGTAATTCTATCTAACTAACTAATGATTACTCTAACGGGAGACTAAGTACTTATTAGGGAATTACTTGAATACATGATTCAAGTACTCTGTCGGGAGATGAGTAATCGTCTAATGTATTCATCTAGTCTTTGATAGCTAAATTTGATAAGGAATGTATTAATCATCACAAGTGCATGGAGAGATAGGCCTTTAATGAAGACACGGGTACAAATAACAACATATCTTGATGGGAGTTAGATATAGTTGTCAAATATGAACAAGTCTACAATGAGAATTCCATGTATCAGTATGGATGTGAAGATGGACAAATGTTGAGCAAGTCCAGATAAGATCAAATTTGTCTTATGAAGATATATCTTTGGTCATACGCAAATTATAATTTCTTCTACTCCAAGTAACAGAGAGTGGCAATCTGTACCTTGTATAGCAAGAAAATTAAGGATTCTTGCTTTGGAACATGTGGCAAATTCCAAATAATGAATGCTTCAAGTAATATGAGGACCAAAATTTAATTGTGTCCTTAGTATATGTGACTCAGAGAAGTGAAGGGCTCAACAAAGTTGTCCAAGAAGGTGATGATATTTAAGATGACCAAGCTTTTGATGGATGAGATAGGAGCATCTAAAAGCCAAGCTGCTATTGAGGGGGATAAATTATTCTTTAGAAGATAGGAAGGGGAAGGTATACTGCTATGAGTGTTCTGACTTGGTGCATGTTTTGGAAACTGTCACCTCCAAAATAAACTAGGTGTACTAAAGGCATTCACTTCTTTGAGCCGGTGCACAAATGCTCCTGATGCGGATTTTGTTGAAGCAACGTTTCTTGACCAAGACAATTGTTACAGTCTAGGTACATTATTTTAGTTGCTCATGTACTTAGAGTGTCTTTTTGTTTACTTTTCTTTCCTTCACTTTTTGTTGTGTCTTTACTTGTTCTGCCCTTATGTCTTTTGTTCGAATATGAGTAAGTCTAGAGTCTTTGAAGGTTATATTTGTCAACTTGTGACTAACATAGGGAAAAGGGTAGTGTTCACACGTTGTTAAGTCTGAGGTAAATCTTTGCAGCTATTTTTGCAAAGATGTTGAATAAGATGACTTACTTTGAGTTTGTTTGTTCTTGCATTTTCTGCAAGTATTTTTGTTCTGTGTCTTATTTTTGAGTTATGAACACAAATTGTGTCTTGTGTTCTGAGTTATCCAATATAGAGGTCTGACTCTCTATGTCTGTAAATTGATAGTTTGAGTGTTTATTTCTGTTAGTGAGTTTCCTATTGTGCTCTAAAAGAGGATATTGTGTCAATCTGTGTAGTAGCATAGTTCTCAGTTTGATGGGGAGTATTTATTATGTTCTTCTTCATGTGCATTATGGCCTCAAGTTTTCTCCTTATTTGTGAAGATGGTGCTTATGATGTTATGTTTCATGTACTATAGTGAGTTCTCCTTCAACAAGCCTTTGACATATTATGGATAAAAAGGGGGAGAAGTGGTTATGTTATGCTATCTGTGAAGAGAAACTTTTAAGGGGGAGAAACCTTGTGTTATCTGTGGGATCGTTAAAAGAAAGAGAACATTGGAGTTGGACTTGCTAGAAACATGTCCTAGTATGATGTTTCAACATCATAAAAGAAGACTGAAGATTGTCACTTTTAAAGTTTGAAATATCATAAAACAGTGTCTACTGAAGACTTCTAAATTGCTGCTGATGGATTAAATGATTTAAACCCTTGTATATTTTATTATGCTTCTATAATACAAAGGTTATATAAATTAGTTTTAACCAAAATAAGCCAAAGGGGGAGATTGTTGATTCTCTATTTTTAGGATTGGCTTTATGTTTGGTAAAACTAATACAACAACAATAGGTTAAATATGATTTATAACTTGTAAGGAGAAATCAGATTGAAGTTCTATTTAATGAAGAAACATGTTGTGTTGAAATGTTTCAACATCTGGAACAACATGTCGAAGAAGATGTCACGACATCATATTTGAGCTAACAAATTGGATTATGTTATGTCTAACAGAAAAAGAATATTCCTAAGATATTATGAATCACATATGGCGCTATATTGAAGGAGACTAAATCTGAAATCAAGGAGAACATTTAGGAAACTAAACGTTGAAGGAAGATTTTATAACATAATCTTTTGCATATTTTTAACAACTTAATTATTGTTACTTGATGTCCTAAATTTATGGAGAATATCTTGGAGCAGTTTTAGCAAGTTGTTTTAGAAAATATTGTGGAGCATTTTTAGCAGTAGTTTGTTATGATTTGAAGGCTCAAATCCAATTGAGTAATAGGTTATAAATAGAAGCTTTGTAACCTAAGTTTTGCACTAGCCGAATTTAGTAATGATGTAGTTTTTAGGGCTTAGTCTGTAACAATTCTCTAGGAGAGTTGGTTTGCAGGTGAACCACCCGGACTGTGGGATGGTCACTGATTTGTACCTCGAAGCCTGTAGGCAAGAGGATTGTTTTACTCACTCAGGAGCTGTGAAGCAATGAGTGCAGTTGTGTTCTTGGAGGAAGCTGTGAAGCAACTCCAAGTTGTGTCCTAAGTTAGAAGCTATAGGCTTTAGGACTTAGTTAGTTTGTGATAGAAGTGTGACTTCTACTTTTCTGTGTTTGCAGAGTTAGTGGAAACCAAGTTGTTGATGCAGTGGCTGAGATGTTGACTGCTAGACATCATAGCGGTGATTGGAAGTAGGCAGAGGTTCTCATATCTAAGTGAGGTATCTTAGGTAGAAGGGTCATTGGGAAGGGATTAAGTGAGGAGTGTAAATAGGTAGGTTTATCTCTGAATTAATACTGCTAATAGCGGACTTCGTTCTTGGCTTGGTATGCCCCCAGATGTAGGTTGGTTTGAACGAAACTTGGTGACCAATTTTGTGTGTTCTTTTGTTTTTCTGCACTATAAATTTTAATTCTACTTTTCTGTTTCTATAATTTCAGATCAGATGTCAATACATCCTTATATGACATATGAGTTTGCCGTTGCACAAGAATTTCACGGTGCAAGAGGAAATCCGTTTATGCATAAAACATAAAAAAATTTGGTTCTGTTATGTTCAGGAAATATATTTCAATATATGGGTAATCAATTTCCTTCAAACATTGTGACTGAAATTTGAATTTTAGCTCTAGGAAATCGATTTACCATATATGGTTATCGATTTCCACAGTTTGAAAAGGATTTCCAGAAAAGTGTTTTTTTCCTGCGCATGAGGAGGAAATCGATTAACCTATATAGGAAATCGATTTCCTGAGAGTTTTTAGCAAATATTAGTTTTTCATTTTTCATGCTAAAACAATTTTGCACCAAATTAAAATTATTAATGTATGCATATGTTTTAATGATATTTTGAGCACTAAATTATCAATATAAGAGCATGCTTGCATCTAAGTATTGAAGCCACAAAGATGTACAATTATCTCAAATCAAGGGAGAGCTTTGATCAAGGGGGAGTTATCAAAGATAGGAGGAGCATTCACATAAGAGGTTCTCAATTGTTATAAATATTCTAGCATCTCAACTTTCAGAGGATTGTCATCATTAAAAAGGGGGAGAATGTGAAATCAAGCTTCTCCAAATTGAGTTTTTTGATGAAGCCAATATATGTGCATGTGTATCAAGAAAGGATGTGCAAAAAGGATGTGCAAAAAGATACTCAAGCCTTGTACCATTCAAGTATCAAGTTTCAAGATCCTTGAAGACTCTTTGATGTTTCAAGCTCCAAAGGTACAAGCATGCTCTTATATTGATAATTTAATGCTCAAAATATCATTAAAACATATACGTACATTGATAATTTTAACTTGTTGCAAAACTGTTTTAGCATGAAAATGAGAAACTAATATTTGCTTAAAACACTCAGGAAATCGATTTCCTATATAGGTTTTTCGATTTCCTCCTCATGCGCAACAAATAACTCTTTTTTGCAAATCCTTTTCAAATTATGGGAATCGATTACCATATATGGTAAATCGATTTCCTAAAGCTAAAATTCAAATTTCAGTCACAACGTTTGACGGAAATCGATTATCCATATATGGAAATTGATTTCCTTAATATAATAGAACTGTCGCACCACAAATTTTACCCTGCTATTTTTCTACTTGCATTCTGTTTATATAAAAAAAAACAGTCATTCACTCATTGCATTTACATCATTTCGTCGTAGTTAAACTGATCAAAAGTCAGTCTAAATCGATATTCATATCATTTTTAGTTATAAAATACCTATTATCTTACTTCATGCATTTTTACCTCTCTGCCTGTTCATTTCATTAATTTTAAATTATTTATATGTCGATGATATCAATATTTCGATTTTATAAACTGACTGTTAAAAGAGATTCAACACTATGTGAAAATTAGCGGGGAAAATATTTCAAGTTTTCATCTTTCACTCACTGTTTTATAAATTTACGTATCGCGTAAATCATAAAAATGTGCTTTCCCTAATTTTTTGGTACATTTAAAAGTCTCATTTTTAACTGCAAGCGTTTTAAAAGTCGGGTATTCTTTGTTATCATTTTATTTCGATTTTAACCATTTCAATAATTTTTCTTTAATTTACAAGACTCGTAGTTTATTTTAATATGCTCATATTATTTTTTTCGGATAATTTATTGTCTGAACTTTTACTTTTTTGACAATTTTAGGTGTCCATTTTTTATCTCTAAAAATTAAAACAAAAATATTTTCGGTTAAATTAATTTTTGGTCTTTTGGGCTTTGTGGCCCATTTTGTCAAGAGGGCATTTTAGGAATTATTGAAATATTGCTAAACCTAATTTCTATGGTATATATATGTATGTTACGACACTGTTTGAGAGGGAGCCAAAATTGAGAATAACACAATGGCAGAGGCGGAGGCCAATTTGTAAAAAAGGAAACTGAAGTTACAAAAAAACAATATTATAAACAGAAAAAAAAACTTAGACTTGTGAATCTCGTTTCCTCACACTCTCACTGCCTTCCTCACACCCAACAACACCATCCACCGTAACCACCCCTGTTTCTTCCAAACCACCACCGGAAACCCCTCTGCTTCTGCTACTCACCACCAGCCGTTACACCCATCTCAAAACCCCCAGCCACAAACCTCACGGCCATTCCTTCATCTTCAACCTTTTTCTTTATCAAAACCAAATCGGAAGAACCACTATCCTTTCTCCATCCATCACTCCTCTTTAACTAACACAGTCCCCTCAAAATCCTTCATCTCCGCCGCAAAACACAGCTCCCTCTCTTCTTCACCGTATTCCCTCACCTCTTTCATCTTAGCTTCCTCCCGTTCACAACAGAACCACCGCAGACCTCTCAGTTTTCCTTCCAATCGCCGGTCCCTGCAACCCTTCTTCCGATTCCGTTATTTCCTCAATCCCTCTAACTTCGTTCGCTCTCTGTTTCTGTTACCCACAACCACAACCTCACAACCTCAACCGCAACCTTCCCACACCAGCACCATACTCACTTTCCTTCCTTGCTGCCATTATCAACCAACAACCATCTCCTTCTCAAAACCTCCTTCACTGTTTCCTCATCTTCACAGCCGCCTCTACCTTCTCTTACCCTCTATTCTGATAACATAACCATACCTCACAGCCGCGCCTCCCTCGGTTCTTCACCGTGTTCCATTCATTCCATCCTTCTGCTCACACCGTGTCTCACTCTATTCAACCACCTCTCATCGCTAACCTTATCCTCTACCCCACTGTATCGTATCTTCGTTCCTCGTCGTGGAACACCCTTCACCGTAACAGCTCCATGTAACCTTCATCGTCTCTCTGCAACCGCCGTAATCCCTCACATCCTTCCGCCTCCTTATACTTCAGAACCTCCAAATAGAACAAATCAACTCTGCCCAGCGACGTACTCCGTGTTCCGTTCTGCAAACAACAACAACCTCCGCGTGGTACAACTTGCTCTGTTCAGTCACTCCGCTACCGACTCCGATTGAGGTAAGTCTGAATCGCCTTCATTTTATTTGCTTAGTTAAATGTTATGCTGTTTGCATTCTTTTTTCCGATTGATAAAAGCTGTCTCGATACGTTTCAGTTTCATTTTTATGGCATAGAGTTTTTTGTCTTCACATTCTGGTTTGGAACATTTAAATATGAAATTGGTTTGATTGTTTGAAGTTGTGTTGAAATCTTGAACTGTACAGTATGTGTTAGTAAGTTTAAAGTTCGATCTGTTTTACAAAAGTATCATTAAAAAAAAACTGTGGTGAAATTTAGTTTCACATTACACTATTATGCTATTTTGTTTTAACAAATTTAAATGTTGTGCTATTTCGATCGAAGTTGGGAAGTGATATTTATGTTTGGTTTCGATGATGGTTTGATGATTAGGCCGCGTTATACACGTGTAATTCTAACCGAGAAACCATTGTGGCACCGTGTATTATGTTATTCTCATTTCATTTTTAATTTTGATTGGTTTGATAAGAGGGTTCCATATCAGTTTCGATGAAGGTTTGATATCGATGTCGCATTTATTCGCGTACGATTTAACCGAGAAACCAATAGGATTTAATCTTGTTTTCATTTTTATTTCGATTGTTGTTTATGTTTGAATAATATTCGTAGATAGTTTCAATGATGGCTTGACATTTATATCGCTTATTCGTGAAAGATATGGCCGAGAAACTATCATGGGCAGCCATGTTATTTTGTTTTCTTTTGAATTGGTGATAAGAATCACACTATAGTTTCGATGAAGGCTAAATGATGATGCCATGTTAATTCGCGTGTAAATCTAGTCGAGAAACATTGAGATACCGTGTATTATGTTATGCTCATTTCTATTGGATTTGACAAGAGGATTCTATATCGATTTCGATGAAGGTTTGATATCAATGTCGCGTTTATTCGCGTATGATTTAACCGAGAAACCATTATATTATCTTGTTTTTTCATTTTAATTTCGATTGTAGTTTGTCTTTGAATAATATTCAAGATTAGTTTCCATGACGGTTTAATGATAATACCGCGTTACTCGCGTGTAAATCTATCCGAGAAGCTATGGGGCATCCGTTTGTTTTCTAACGTTGCACTTTTAATTTGTTTTGAACACTTTCGATTGAGTTTATGGTTGTTATTAAGTATATGTAGTAGCTGCCCGTATTTGTTCGGTTTAATTTTAGTTTGTTTCGATTTTAAATTGAATAATAGTATAAGTTTCTTTGATTTTGGTTCCTTTGTGAATCGAATTACTCACGTATTAGACTGTTTAGTTCTCCCGTTCATGTACATTATACTAACTTCATCCGATTCTATTATTAATCATATTCTAATTTGTTGCAAATTTCTTACATTTCATTTATTTTTATTTCACCCTCATACTACTAATGTTTTTTCTATTTGTGAAGATATACATGAATTATCCAAGAATACATTTCTATACTGTCGTATCTATACTCTTTTTCTTATATACACTGTTATTTATATTACTGTTTAATATTTATAAATGTGTCTAAAACACTTAGTATTTTATTTTTATACTGTAAATTTAATTATACATAATGCTTTTATTATTTTATTTAGTATTGTATATATACATATTATATTTATTTCTTATGCTTAGTATCGTAAATACATACCATATACATATTATTTTTATTATTATACTTTATCATATTAATCTTAATAAGTTCGAAATACATTCATTTCTTAGAATTAATTTCTATAGTTTATTCTAATTAATAAAATAAAATACAATCATTGATATTTAAATTTCACCGCATTTAGTTTTTGTTTGTATGCTTTTAATATAATTAATTTATCTTTTCTCTTTAAAACACTTTCAAAATCAAACTAATTAATTGAACTTGTTTTCTAAATTGGTTTTCATAAAAAAACATTTAGATGGGGTTTGTTTAAATCGTTAGATGTTAGCCTAATGGTTTAAACAGATTTGAAGTTTTTTAGGTTGTTAGGTGATAGCCTAACATGTTAAAAAACTTCTACTCATGTTTTAATAAATAAAAAACTTAGTGTTGCGACATTCGATTAAATTGATGGATGATAGCCCGACGGTTTAATTGAATTTAAAGTATTTGGGTTGTTAGATGATAGCCTAACGATTTAAATACTTTTATTCGCACACTAAATAAATATGAACTTTGTTTCACTTCATTGTTTTCATAATAAAGATTTTGGATGAGAGATGATTGGTTGAACTTGCTTGCCAATTTCGAATACTCGAATCATTAGATGATAGCCTAATGTTTCAGTATTTGTCATCCATAACTTAAAATCAATTCAACTCACTAAAATTCTTTTATCGCTCATACGCGATCATCAAACTCTTTTCTTACAAAGAGTGTGCAATAGCCATTTCAAACACGAACGAGGACTTAAGCTTTTCAAACAAACTAAACAAGTCCAAGTTCAAGCATTTGAAATGTCTACTGCACGATTTTTCTTATAAAATCGACACAACTAACCAAGATCTTTTTAAGAGGATCTACGGAGTTTTGACTTTTCCATTGCACAAGGGAATACGTAGGCACACGGATTTGAAACCGTGCCAAACTCAAAATAATAATAAACAAACATTTTTTTCTTCTTATTCATAACTTTGCAATAAACACACACAAAAATTTAGAACTAAATGGGTTCCATCGAGTACGGTGGATGTAAAGGGGTTCTAATACCTCCCCCTTACATAACCGACTCCCGAATTCACATCTTCTGGTCACGTAGACCGCCTTATCCAAATTCTGTGGGTTTTCTCTATATTTTCCTGTTCTTTTTTAGAACAAATAAAATTAGTTGGCGACTTCATTGTTTTTAAAACAACCGATGAAAAAACCAGTCATCACAGCTGGCGACTTCGCTGGGGAAATTTAAAATCTTGTTTGATTAAGTGAGTCAACCCTAGTTTAGTTCTTCGCATGTTTGTGTGTTTGTTTATTTCTTTCTTCTTAATGTTATTTATTGTTCATTGCCTATTATTTCTTTATGCTTTATATACTATCCTGTTGATATATATTATTGCTGTTAGGAACTTGTTGGTTATGATCATAGATAAGCCCAATACACAGGCTTCTAGGTAACATTTAGGATAGAGGGGTTGCGTAGCCTAGGTCCCCCTGACTCCAATGTCTTGTGGATCGAAACGAAGACTCCGGCTTAGAGTTGGTTGTTTTAAGGAAGTTTTTGCCCCGCACGATAGTGCAGGACATCAATTTCCGGACAAATGGCCTATAACTCTATGTTTTTCTTTAAGGTATCCAAATCGAGACCAACCGCTCAAAAATAAAGGATTTTGAGTATCGCTTTAAGAGCCATTTCTTGGAGTATACTTTTGGAAATATTATCTCCACGTAGGCCGCTCGCGTGATGATAATATTTGTTAAAAGGGGATCTGAGACACCAAGAGACATTTAGCAAAAAACTTTAGAACCAACCATGTGTGGGGATTTGTTGGGTAGACGTCGAACCCATGGCCGACCGTCCTTTTAAACCCTTATCTGTTTAACTTTACATATGATTTTGCGCGTAACATCAATATGTATCGCATCACATTACATTCTTACATGCATTGCAATTGCATTGCATTCACAAGTTAAAAAAAATCATTTGCATTCAAAAATAGAAATAAAATAATGCATTTGCATTCATCAACATGCATGCATTTTCTCCTTCACTACAAAAAGCTCATGTCACCTTTTGTTCCTGGCCAGTTAGCTGATTTCCTGCACTCATGGCAAGTCCGATAGACCAATTGGAACTTAATCAAGTTGTGATAAGAGAGGACCTGGAAGGTGTGAAAGACAAGGTAGATCAAATGTTGGAAGCCATGCTAGCTTCTTCGGAGAATAATGTCGAGGATGCTATTACAGATCATGTCGATTTCATGTCAGGATTTACTGTTATGTCTAATCCACTGTACGATTCTCCTCTGCACGTGGATGATCCTAGTCAACCTCAATTGGTGCTCAATGTTCTATCTAACACAATCCCTACGGTCTAAAGACAATCAACTGTTCAAGAAGATTGTATCCCACATCCTCAGGATGCTAAGAAGCCTAGGTTTGTCAACTACGTGCAAAATCCTCAAGGAACGAATTCAATGGTCAACACCAGAGCTCCTCAAGATATTGAAGCCAGGCGAATGTGTCTTGATCTGAAGGAATAATTGAGGGTATTGAATGGAAACGATACTATTGGTCTAGATGTTGCTGACCTTTGCTTAGTGTCAGACGTCGGGATTCCACCAAAGTTTAAAATGCCAAACTTCGAGAAGTACAAAGGTGTTAGTTGTCCAGAGACTCATTTAAAGATGTTTGATCGCAAGATGTCTGCATATGCTCATGATGAAAAGTTTCTCATCCATTGTTTTCAAGACAGTCTTAGTGGGGCATCTCTGGATTGGTACACGCAATTGGAGAAAAAGGATGTTCACAATTGGAAAGACTTATCTTACTCATTCTTGAAACAATACGAGGTCAACCTTTCCATGGCTCCAACCCGTATTCAATTACAGAATCTTTCTCTGAATATTAACGAGTCGTTCAAGGATTATGCTCAAAGATGGAGAGAGTTGGCCGCTCGAGTTAAACTGCCAATGCTTTATAGGGAGTTGGTTGACTTGTTTTTGAATACCTTACCTAATTCATACTTCGAAAAAATGATAGGTTGTACATCTTCAATTTTCTCTGACTTGGTGATGGTGGGAGCACGCATTGAGAGCGGTCTCATAAGTGGGAAACTCCAAGATGCCTCGAGTAGCCAAACTGATGAGGAAGAATTCTTCAGAGGTTCTCAAATGGAAGAAGAGGATTATGAAACCAATGCAATCTGGGAAGCTCCGCAAGCTCCACCTCCTGTACCTTATGGTCGACCTCCGTATGTAGCAGCTGTTCAGTGTCAACAACCTATGCATCTCGGTCCACGGCACCAGCAACCATGGGGCACTCCTCATGCAAAGAAACAAGGTCAAGGCCGTGGATATCAAAGTCAACGTCAGAATCCACGCATACCTCGAAGTAATTTGGAAAGAATGAATGCTCCTCTTGATCCAATTCCAGTGACTTACAGTCAACTTCTGCCATATCTGGTTCAAAATTCATTGGTGGTTCCCAAGTTTCTTAACCCACCAAAGTCATTCCCTCCTGGGTATGATTTCAATGCGCGATGTGGATATCATGCTGGAACAGTAGGACACTCGACAGAGGACTGCAACGCCTACAAAGCCAAAGTTCAACAGTTGATTGACCAGAATTACTTGACTCTTCAAGGAGGAAATCTGTTTGTGAATTGTAACCCCATACTCAAGTGAATGCCAAGACTACTGAAAGTCATCTCATTAACAAGTCAGGACGGAGCTCAAATCTCCTCACCAATGACAATCTTGTATTTCTTTATGCATTTTTATTTGTAGCTTGTTTAATTGTTTAAACTTTGTTTGCATGTAGAAACTTGTTTGGTTTTTAAATCTTAATACAACGAGTATGCCTGTCTTGAAGTATTTCATTCGTTGCCACTCAATCCATTCGTTATCACTCTTTAAATGATTTACGAGCATTTTGATACCAACGTTACCAATCCTTTCACCTAGGCAAAGATTGGAGGGAGAATGACGATCATTGAAAAAACGCCAGGTCTCTAGTCATGTGCTTTTGAGTAAAACCCTGCTAATGATGTACAGGCCTCGTTTCAAATCCCCAAACACCAGAGTTATAAGGGAGACAGACCCTCGTTAACCCCTTCGAGCCTTGAAGTAGGAGTTTCTTTTCTTTTCAGAAAAACCCTCATTTTTAACCCAGGGGCGGGTAGTGTTCAGTTAATTTGATCGCGCGTTCATAACTCATCAAGATAGTGTGCATCAAAGGATACAACAATGGCTATCCTTCAAAAGGTTGAGAAAGGTCCGAACCGCAATAGTCGACCTTCGTCTATCAACAATGTGCATAAAAAGAGGATAATACTATAATGGTTATCTCTCGCACATTAGAAGGTCAATAGATGACGATACAACAACGATTATCCTTCATCTACTAAAGACTCAGACAGTCACAAATACTTCGAACAAATCAAAGACAGTGTATAGATCCACGGTTCAAAAAAAACGAATAGAAAAGAGACAAAAAGCCCGCTAAGTCGAAACTTAGTGATAAGTCGCTTAGGCAAAAGTCAGGCAAAATTTAGGAAATGCATTTCAACAAAGAACAAGTTGTGTGGTCAAGTACCAAAAGACAAAATGTGAGTGACTGTCGTGTCCAAGAAACCTCGGATTGGTTCCTCAAACATCAAGATAGTTGAACTTAGGAATGAAGGACATCATGGAGAATGGGTGGGCACCAAATAATTTTGAGCCTAAAAATCCTTTTTTCTATAAAAAAAAACCGTGAACAAGGCCACGTTACAACCCTCAAAATTCCTAATTGAAGCATGGGTTAATTCAAAATCATACCATGACGAGATCGCGTTTACCCGACTCTTGTGATGCGTGCTAAGTATCTGTGTTGTTATCATATGCTTGTCTTATCTTTCATAAAAAAAAAGTTTTCAATGTTGCACTCTAAAAGTGTTTCATTCACAAAGAAGTCATAATGTTTTTCATACAAAACTTCAAGACGCATAAATGTTGCATTATAATTGTCATAATAAACATTATTCTACATGTAAAACAATTATTTGACATTAAAGAAGTTCACATAATGAACATCAGTGAAGAGTTTAACTTTGTCCAAAGAAGAGAAACTTGATTACTCCGTTGAGTTAAAAGTTAATTGTATCAAGAAGCATGGCGTCTAAGGACTCCTTTGAGCATATCAACACTTGTTTTCTCAAGATTCTGTTAATTTGGGGGCAATTAAGTCGAAATTCAGTTCCTCAAACTTCTGCCAATCTGGGGGCAGGTCCTTAAAGAGCAATTAGCCTGGGACAACCGTCATTTCAAGGATTAATCAGCCTGAAGCAATTACTGCGAGATGTGTAAGTCTCTCTAAGGCTAAATTGGGGCATTTCGCTTCAATATCTGTAGAACTAATCGCTCAATTCCGAGTCAATTACTTCGAGACGTCGAAGCCTTCCAAAAAACCTCTCATTCCATCATGTTAGTTGCTCACATGTTGTCTGACTGAAGTAATTACTTCGAGATGTATGAGTCTCTCTAAAGCTCATCCTGGGGCAAGTCTTACCTATGTTTGCATAGCCAATTATCCAAATGCAGTCAATCTGAAGAAGTCAACATGACACATTGAAGTACCTTCAAAGAGCATTTTGGTTCATGTTATTTCTATAGCACGGTGAAGTCGATCCTTCAAGATTCAGTCAATCAAGAGCGGTCACGTCGAGATACGGTAATATCTCTCCAAAGGTTCTATCAATCAGGGGCATCTTGCATTGGAATTCAAGATGTCGGGGCAAGATCTCAAATATCGGATCACTGTAAGCAGTTACGGCATCCTCTCAAGGAAAATATCATCAAAGCCTCAACAGACAGGGGCAATGATTGTTATATACAAACAATCCCTTTCAGTATTTTCAAGATACTCAAGGAAATCTTTTGTCAAGCGTCAACAGCTATTGCTTTAAATTTGAGTGGCAGGGAATCATGCTGAAAACTTCCTTTGGATGGGAAAATTGTTTCAAGAATCTTTCTTTGTCTTAACTAGTCAGATAGTCAAAGCATCTTCATGCCTTACCAATCATACTGTCAAAACGTATTGCATACACTAACATAAATCATGCATCTCATATTGTGCAATAAAAATTTGACCTTGTTGGGTATCATTAAAATCCAGTTCTCGTCTGGTAGTCAGTTCTCGTCTGACTGTTATCATTAAAATCCAGTTCACGTCTGGTAGTCAGTTCTCGTCTGACTGTTATCATTAAAATCCAGTTCTCGTATGGTAGTCAGTTCTCGTCAGACTGTTAACATTAAAATGCAGTTCTCGTCTGGAAGTCAATTCTCGTCTGACTGTCATCATTTAAATCCAGTTCGCGTCTGGTAGTCAGTTCTCGTATGACTGTTATCATTAAACTTTAGTTTCCGTCTGGTGGTAAAAATTATTTCACCAGTCTCCGTCTGGTTGTTAAATTTTCTTTCGCCAGCATTTGTCTGGTGGTTTATCTTAAAAGTCAGTTCTCGTCTGATGATTCACCCTTTAAGGCCGAATTGTATTTGGTACATATCAGATAGTCCATGCATGTATACATCCATAAATCATCACATAAGTCATCGTCATGCATAAACCCCAGTCAGGACTCGAGATCTTTTCATAATAAAGTCAAGTGCAAGCAGAAGACTATTTCTCAAATGGAAACTTAGTTCTTCTCCCCATTACAAGTTGAATGCTTAGTCTTCAAAATGAATCAGTAGCGGCATCAACTCTCAAGTTAAATCTCTTCCCCAGAGAAGTGATTAATCATCCCCAGCGAACTTGTGTCAACAAGATCGTTCAATTGGATTCCCCAGTGATGTTTTTCTTTTCTGAATAGTATTAGGAAAACACATGCTCTTTGCATCAAGACAAAAAAAACCATCGTGCATATCATACTCATGCATTAGCTCTGGCTATTTCTTTTGCAGGGTTTTTCGGCTGAAACTGTAAATATCCTCGTAAGGATCAAAATTGAAGGATTAGTTCTCAGACGACATAATCTTTCTCTTCTCTCCAGCACAAGTTGTATACTTGTACGAATCTTAACAACTGGTGGTTTCTCCAATCGAGATTTCTTCCCCAGCAAAACAGTTGTCTCTTTCAGATGCACTTTAATATCATCAAAATCATCAACTGGGAATCCCCAGTGAATTTTCCACACGGTTTTCTTACGAAGTTTCCCCAGTGAAGCTTAATTTACTCGCAAGCGAGTCTCCTTCAGAAAGGACTACTACAACACTGTTCTTGGTATTTTCAAGATTTCTTTCAGACAAGAATCTTCTAAGCAAATTCTAGTGACAGTAACTTCTGCAATATCTGTTTCTCTGAGCTGTTCTTAGAAAACTATATTGAACTTCTGGTGTGTTTATTTCCCCAGTAAGTTTTCAAATACTCAATAAACAAATATCCACCGGGTAGGATGTTCATTCAATCTCAGGATATTTCTCCAACTCAGACGTTGATCCACATATCCACTTGCTACAACGCATTGTCTATACAATGGCAGCAAATTGAAGCTCATTACCCTAGAAGTTTTTCAGTCGCAGGTGCTGAATCTGATTCTTCTATTACCGGTAGAGCTATCTACATACAAATTGAAGATCTTGTCAACTCGGAAGTTGTTCAACATGTCTCTACATGTTCAGTAAGATCTCTCATCAGCAGAAACATCGGAAACTAGATTTACCGACTTCATAAACATCTATATCAAACCAGTGTGTTGGATATTGTTTTGTTTATCCCTAGAATTGTATTCTCGGGTGCGCTACTGAATTTCATCTACTGGTAAGTCAGAAGTTACACGGTCAAGACATTCAGCATGCCATGGCTCCTCGCACCTTCGTGCGCCAACAATTCTGATGTTGTTCTAGCCTTGTATTTTCGTTAAGGTCTGTGGGTATTCCTTAACTTTTCGGGATTCTCTGACAAATTCTCGATCATATCTTCGTTAAAGTTTGCGGGTATTCTTTAACTCTTTGGGATCTTCACACAGTTTCTCAATTTCATTTTCGTTAAGGTCTGCAGGTATTCCTTAAATTTTCGGGATTTTTTGACAAATTCTTGATCATATCTTCTTTAAAGTTTGCGGGTATTCTTTAACTCTTTGGGATCTTCAGACAATTTCTCAATTTCATTTTCGTTAAGGTCTGTGGGTATTCCTTAACTCTTCGAGATTTTCTGACAAATTCTCGATCATATTTTCGTTAAAGTTTGCGGGTATTATTTAAATCTTTGGGATCTTCAGACAGTTTCTCAATTTCATTTTCGTTAAGGTCTGCAGGTATTCCTTAACTTTTCTGGATTTTTTGACAAATTCTCGATCAAATTTTCGTTAAAGTTTGCGGGTATTCTTTAACTCTTTGGGATCTTGACTTCTCAATTTCATTTTCGTTAAGGTGCGGGTATTCCTTAACTCTTCGGGATTTTCTGACAAATTCTCGATCATATCTTCGTTAAAGTTTGCGGGTATTCTTTAACTCTTTGGGATCTTCAGACAGTTTCTCAATTTCATTTTCGTCAAGGTCTGCGGGTATTCCTTAACTCTTCGGGATTTTCTGACAAATTCTTGATCATATCTTCGTTAAAGTTTGCGGGTATTCTTTAACTCTTTGGGATCTTTAGACAGTTTCTCGATTTCATTTTCGTTAAGGTCTGCAGGTATTCCTTAACTTTTCGGGATTTTTTGAAAAATTCTCGATCATATCTTCGTTAAAGTTTGCGGGTATTCTTTAACTCTTTGGGATCTTTAGACAGTTTCTCAATTTCATTTTCGTTAAGCTCTGCGGGTATTCCTTAACTCTTCGGGATTTTCTAAAAATTCTCGATCATATCTTTGTTAAAGTTTGCGGGTATTCTTTAACTCTTTGGGATCTTCAGAAAGTTTCTCAATTTCATCTTCGTTAAGGTCTGCGGGTATTCCTTAACTCTTTGGGATTTTCTGACAAATTCTCAATTTTATCTTCGTTAAGGTCTGCGGGTATTCCTTAATTCTTTGGAATTTTCTGACAAGTTCTCAATCATATCGAATCCTTAATTTATCTTATTTCTTTTCGCTTGAGAAGTTCGGTTTTATTCTCATAGCATTTTCGTTAAGACATCCTGAGATGGCTTAAATCCATTTGTTTTTCTTTGTCGCTTGAGAATTTTGGTTTTCTTCTCATAGCATTTTCGTTAAGACACCCTGAGATGGCTTAATCCTTTGTTTTTCTTTGTCACCTGAGAAGTTCGGTTTTCTTGTCATAGCATTTTCGTTAAGGCATCCTGAGATGGCTTAATCCATTTGTTTTTCTTTGTCGCTTAAGAAGTTCGGTTTTCTTCTCATAGCATTTTCGTTAAGATATCCTGAGATGGCTTAATCCATTTGTTTTTCTTTGTCGCTTGAGAAGTTCAGTTTTCTTCTCATAAGCATTTTCATTAAGACATCCTGAGATGGCATAGTCTATTGTTATTTTTTTCGCTTGAGAAGTTCGGTTCCCTTCTCATAGTATTTTCGTTAAAACTTGATGTTCATTGCTCATTTATGGTACTCGGTTATCCCCATTGTTGTTGAGATCTCCTAATTATTTCTCATTGAGTACTGCTGTATTACGGCATTCTGTTGGTGCTTAACAAGTTTATTCTCCGCAAGCGTCTCTTCCTTGACTTTGTAGTCAAGATATCTTATTTGCTTTCTTCTATGCCATTAGTGTCGCGCATAGGGTAAATTTTCGGGGTTCTTTTAATATTCAATCCTCTTCTACCTTGAACTTTCGAAAGCTGACGCTTTTTCTCACTTACCAGGTTTAAGATGATTGAATAGGGGCAACTGTCACACCCCAAATTTTACCCTGCTATTTTTCTACTTGCATTCTGTTTATATAAAAAAATACAGTCATTCACTCATTGCATTTACATCATTTCATCGTAGTTAAATTGATCAAAAGTCAGTCTAAATCGATATTCGTATCATTTTTAGTTATAAAATACCTGTTATCTTACTTCATGCATTTTTACCTCTCTGCCTGTTCATTGCATTGATTTTAAATTATTTATATGTCAATGATATCAATATTTCGATTTTATAAACTGACTGTTAAAAGCGATTCAACACTATGTGAAAATTAGCAGAGAAAATATTTCAAGTTTTCTTCTTTCACTCACTGTTTTATAAATTTACGTATCGCGTAAATCATAAAAATGTGCTTTCCCTAATTTTTCGGTACATTTCGAAGTCTCGTTTTTAACTGCAAGCGTTTTAAAAGTCGGGTATTCTTTATTATGATTTTATTTCGATTTTAACCATTTCAATAATTTTTCTTTAATTTACAACACTCGTAGTTTATTTTAATATGCTCATATTATTTTTTTCGGATAATTTATTGTCCGAACATTTACTTTTTTGACAATTTTAGGTGTGCATTTTTTATCTCTAAAAATTAAAACAAAAATATTTTCGGTTAAATTAATTTTTGGTCTTTTGGCTTTGCGGCCCATTTTGTCAAGAGGGAATTTTAGGCATTATTGAAATATTGCTAAACCTAATTTCGAATAAATAAAAACTTCTACTCATGTTTTAATAAATAAAAAACTTAGTGTTGCGACATTCGATTAAATTGATGGATGATAGTCTGACGGTTTAATTGAATTTAAAGTATTTGGGTCGTTAGATGATAGCCTAACGATTTAAATACTTTTATTCGCACACTAAATAAATGTGAACTTTGTTTCACTTCACTGTTTTCATAATAAAGATTTTGGATGAGAGATGATTGGTTGAACTTGCTCGCCAATTTCGAATACTCGAATCATTAGATGATAGCCTAATGTTTCAATATTTGTCATCCACAACTTAAAATCAACTCAACTCACTCAAATTCTTTTATCGCTCATACGCGATCATCAAACTCTTTTCTTACAAAGAGTGTGCAATAGCCATTTCAAACACGAACGAGGACTTAAGCTTTTCAAACAAACTAAACAAGTCCAAGTTCAAGCATTTGAAATGTCTAATGCACGATTTTTCTTATTAAATCTACACAACCAACCAAGACCTTTTTAAGAGGAACTACGGAGTTTTGACTTTCCCATTGCACAAGGGAATACGTAGGCACACGGTTTCGAAACCGTGCCAAACTCAAAATAATACTCCCTCCGTTCCTTTTTAAGTGTCGTTTTAGAAGAATTTGTTTTTCTATTTAAGTGTCGTTTTAGAGTTTAATGTCATTATTTATCAATTATACCCTTACTTTCTCAATAAATGAGAGAGAGTGCATGAATGAATTTATTAGGAAAGAGAAAATAAATGAGGGTATAATAGAAAATATAACTCTAATAATCCAGTATCTTGGTTGAAGAGCTTTATGCTAAAATGACACTTAAAAAGGAACGGAGGGAGTAATAAACAAACCTTTTTTTCTTCTTATTCATAACTTTGCAATAAACACACACACAAACACTTAGAACTAAATGGGTACCATCGAGTACGATGGATGTAAAGGGGTGCTAATACCTTCCCCTTACATAACCGACTCCCAAATTCACATCTTTTGGTCACGTAGACCGCCTTATCCAAATTCTGTGGGTTTTCTCTATATTTTCCCGTTCTTTTTTAGAACAAATAAAATTAGGTGGCGACTTCATTGTTTTTAAAACAACCGATGAAAAAACCAGTCATCACAAGAACCAAAAACTCTTTTGTTTTATGCATAAACGGATTTCCTCTTGCACCTTTCCAAATATACTCTTTTATATTCATTTGCACCATTTTCTACAGGAATTAAGGCACTATATAATCTATATATTTTCTGAATTCAAATTAACCGATTTCATTGCAAATAAAACTTATCATATTCATTCAAACTTTCAAAACAAATTGTTGAGATTATCAAACTTTCATCAAATAATTTTCTGCATTTGTTTTCTAAACCAATACAGAGAATTCATACCATATTCATCAACAATTGAGCACTATTACCTCTATATTTGCATGATTGAAAGGGAAGATCAATCAAGTGATTGATATAGTATTCTACATATTTCAAACTCTTACTAAATTCTAATATATCTTGTTGTATCCTTGTTGTCCAGGATTGATGGAAGCAAACGCGTGCATTGAAGAGGATTGTTCTTATTGCACTTAGTGTTTTAGATCTTAATGGTTTTAAGATCATTTGATCTCCCTATATGTTAGATAATAAGCATCACCATTGGTGTGAATAGGCTTTACAATCATTCTAACTATAGTGAAATCTCTTTCGTGTTGAAAGGGGACTGAAGTGCTCTCGGATTGTGAGGGGAACCAGTATACATCCTTGTGTTCTTTACTTTTCCGCATTTATCACTTTCATCATATCATAACCTGAAAAGAAAGAATCACTTATACTATTTCATACACCAAACCAGAAAAATAAGAACAAGTATTCATAAATCCGATAAAAATTTTAAAGTCCTAATTCACCCCTCTTAGGCGTGCTCTGAACTTACAATCCCATTTTAAGTCGAGGTAAAACTGTAACTCTAAGCCTAAAGTTTATTCTGTTCACTCTAAACGAACAACTTTTAAACATGTTATGACCAAACCTGATTGGTTACAAGCAATACAATTTGAATTTTCTTTACATCTTAAGAATGAAACATGGATCCTCACTACCTTACCACCCTATAGAAGAACCAATAGTTGTAGATGGATGTTCAAACTCAAGGAAAATGCAGATGTGAGAATATCCAAATACAAAGCATGAATGGTTGCTCAAGGATTTCATCAATAGAAGGGATTTGACTTCCACTAAACCTTTTCTCCAGTAATTAAACCTATCACCATTCGTGCCATTTTAACATTAGCCATCACTCACAAGTGGTATATTCAACAGTTCAATGTGAATAATGTGTTTCTTAATGGATATTTGCATGAAGATATGTACATGCAACAACCACCAGGTTTTGATAAAGATAATCCTCGTTCCTGGTATGAAAAGCTACATCAAGACCTCATTCATTTTGGTTTTTCTTCAGACCAATGAGATCAATCATTATTCATGTATAATCAAAATACTATTACACTTTATGCCCTTGTATATGCTGATGATATTTTGATGACTAGATCGTCCTCTACACTCAATTATGAGCTTATCACCCAACTAAATCTATAGTTTGCAATCAAACAACTTAATGTTCCTCGTTATTTCCTTGGAGTTGAAGTTCTTAAACAAGGTTATGGTTCTTTGTTACATACTCAAACTAAATACATCCGTGACTTAATCTCCAACGTCACAATGACTAGAGCTAAAGGAGTTCCAACCTCTATGATGAGTACATGCAAATTGTGCAAACTTGGCTGCAATGAGATGTTTGACCAATTTCTCTACAGGTCCATTGTTGGAGCCCTTCAATATCTCACTCATACATGCCCTGATATTTCATTTGTTATTAATAAGGCATGTCAATTCAGGGCACAACCCTTAGAGTCGCACTAGTCTGTAGTCGAGCAAATACTTCGTTAGTTGAGTGGCACGACAATGCATGGCTTAATGCTTGTTCCAAATACCACATCCTCTAGCTTATATTTACATGTCTACATTGATTCAAATTTGGATAGTGACCTAGATGATCACACATCAACCTCATGTTCTTGCTTATTCTTTTTTCTTAACCTTGTATCATTGAGTTCCAAGAAACAAGCTCTTGTTTCCCGTTCCAGCATAGAAGCGCAATATTGTTCCTTGGCTCACACAACCTTTGATCTATTGTGGTTTGAGTCTTTATTTGGTGAGCTTCACATCCATTACTCAGCTCTTATGCTACTTTATGACAACTTGAGTTCAAATATGCTTTCAAACATAGATATTAAAAATATTATAGGAAATCTAAACGAAGGAGTCACCAACAAATCCAAAAATATAATTTCCAACTCTTGTTTCATTTCCAAAATCGAAACTAAAAACATCAAGGAAGCCTTGACTGAAGAATTATATGCAACAGGAACTGTCTAATTTTAAAAGAAACAAAGTTTGGGAGTTAATTCAAAGACCTGGAGATGTGAATGTCATTTGTATCAACTGGATTTACAAGAAAAATATGATAAAAGTGGTAATGTAGCTAGAAATAAGACATATTTAGTTGCTCAGGGGCGCACTCAAATAAAAGGAGTAGATTTTGTTGAGACACTTGCTCCATTTGCTTTCATTGAGTTTGTTATATTATTACTAGGAGTATTCTGCATGTCTAGATTCAAACTTTATCAAATGAAAGTTAAAAGTTCTTTCCTGAATGGGCATCTTAATGAGGAAGTTATGTAGAGCGGCCAAAGTGAATCATTCATCCTAGCTTTCCAAATCATGTGTATAAGTTAAAGAAATCTCTCGAAGGATTAAAGTATGCTCTAAGAGCTTAGTATGAAATATTGACTAAGTTAATGAACAAAAATGGATACAATATAGGTGGAATAGATAAAACATTATTTGTTAAGAATGATAGAGTAAAATTCATGAGAGCTCTGATTTATGTGGATGACATTGTCTTTGGTGGAATGTGAAGCATGATGGGGGAACATTTTTTTCAGCAAATGCAGTCTGAATTTCAGATGAGTCTTGTAGGAAAACTCACTTACTTTCTTGTTCTTCAAGTAAATCAAATGGAAGACATCATATGTATATCTGAAATAAAGTATAAAAATATTATCATGAAGAAATTTGGTCTTGACAAGGCTATCCATAAAAGGACTTCAGCTATCCTATGGAGTTATCAAAAGAAGAAATTGGAGTTGATGTAGATCAAAGTCTCTACAGTAGTATGTTGTACCTCACTGCAAGCAGACCTGACATCACATTTTTTTTGTAGGAATATGTGGTATATATAAAGCTAAACCCAAGGCAAGTCATATCACTCAAGTGAAGAAAATCATGAAGTACAAAAAATTGGACGTGTGACTATGGTGATTTGTATTTTCATGATTTTATTTAATACTAGTGGAGGTATTGTGATGTTGATTGGGTTGAGAGTGTTGATGATAGAAATAATACTTATGGTGGATGTTTTTTCTTGGTAACACTTTAATCTCATGGTTACACAAAAATGAAAATTATATCTTATTATCTACTGCAAAAGCTGAGTACACTCTTGCAGGGAGAAGTTACACCTAATTTCCTTGGATAAAACAAACGTAGAAGGAGGAAAAAGTCGAATGAGATGTCATGACATTATTCTACGATAACTTTGGTGGTATTAATATTTCAAAGAATCATGTCCAACACAGTAGAACCAAACATATTGGCATTTGTTATTATGACATCAGGGAACTCATGGAAGATAAAATTATAAACCTTGAGCATATAGCAATTCAAAAATATTTAGTTGACATATTCACTAAGGCTTTAGATGTAGCTCAAGTTGAAAAGTTAAGGGGTGCTCTTTGTATTTTCATATGTGAGAATTTGCAGCAATAAATGCATGGGAGGTGTGCAAGTAAATAAAGGCCTTTTCTATCTCTTAATACCATTGTTTCACGTATAAAAGGCCAATTATTCTAATTTAAAAATTTATTTATAATTGGTCATTCGTTACTAGCAACACTATAATCTACATTTCTCTTTCTCTTCCTCTTAGAAAAATTCTCAATCTGGTTTCTCTCAAGTTCTTAAATTTATTACAAATATGAGTAAAAAATATGACGAAACTAAGACTACAAATGCTAACGGGGTTAGAGTGCTTGAAAGCATGAAAGATACAAACAGGAAATCTATGATTCCTCAATTAAAGGAGGCTGAATGGAGAACATTGAAACAAATGTTTTTTTTGTGACAAAGATGATTTGCTTAAAGAGGAAGTGTGTTCAATCAAGTGATTCTGACTCAGATGCTGATAAGTATGGGTTAGTTTTTTATCATCAAAAGGTTGGTCTGAACAATGAAGCTTAATGTTTGTTGCTGCATACGTGTAAGTCTTTTGATGCTGATGTTTGTTAGTGTTGCAACATACTTTGATATGTGTGTATGTATGTATTCTCTTGAATGATAATTTATGTTGATTTTTCTCCTACACATCTTGTAGAAAGGTTGTAAGTTGTTATAGCCAAAAGAATTCAATGCGGGATATGGTTACTCATTCGATTGGTTGTTATAGGTAAAACAACATGGGCAAAACAAGATGCATTTATAAAGAGGCCATATATGGAACAGGATGGTATGCAAAATATGTCCTCAGTCTAGAAGACAAATTGACCAGTGAGTAAATCTGAGTGGGTTTTTGGTTGATTCCAAAAATATTTGTCATGTATGTTTTATATCTTGTAACAATGTAAATTTAAGGAAGATTGGCTAAAAGATTGTCCAAGACCGTATCAAACTTAAGAAGATTTAAATTTATTTTAAATCATATCTTTTTGGGAAAACAAATCAAATCTTCATAAAAAACAATTTTACATCAAATAAAATCTTTTGAAGACCCTGTAGATGAATCACTATATATATAAACTCATTCCTAACTAACTAATCACGCAAGTATTGAATATTAAGTGTGCTAGGTTTTGTTTTTCGAGTGTTTGTTTTGTTGTTGTTTATTCTAACCTTCTAAAGAAGTCTAACTTGAGTATTCATGGCATAGAGGTTGGTTGTTAGTTGAGCTATGATTCAATGTCTTTAACATGCTGAAAACATAACATCGCCTGGGTACTTGTTGAAAAAAGTGAGAGGGGTTCCTATATTTAGGGTGAGTCCTAACAAAAAAGACATGGTAGTATTAAAAAGTAGACATTGGATGAGGTTTGTTCATCTAAGACTAATTTTTCTAATACTATTGAGTTCGAATTTCCTTTCTTGGATGGGAAGCGCCCCAAACATAGACGACGTTTCACCGAAATAGGTTATTAATTCTCTCGTGTTCTACCTTTATTACCAATTATATGTCAATCTATTTATAAATTATTGCAAACGTTGTTCAAAACATGGTTTCCGACATTTGTCCAATTATCTTTATTTCTTTTTTCTGTCATAACTAACAACCCAGTAAAAGGTGAATGAAGTATACACTTAGAGTTTAATCAACAACATTTTTATGCTTTTTCATTACAAAAGGGTCGTATTCTCTTTATTTTTTTTATTTTTAAATTAAAATTAAACATTTTATCACCACACTAGTAAAAACCATGGTGAAATGTCCCTTAGTAACATGCGCAAAGTCTTTTTCCCATACATTCATCAACTTCAACTCTATATGACAAAGTTTATTTTTGTCACTTCACCATGTCAGACCCGTGTCATATAATTTTGACAAATTCCATCACAATTTAGATGATAGAATATTTATTTATTTTCACATTTTTTCCGCATTATTGCATTTTTCATAGACAATAAAAAATTCATTTATATAAAAAAAATCTACACACCCCATTATCATACTCAACACTTAATATTTTAACTTTTATTCAACTGCGATCCATAATTACATACTTTTAAAAAAATCAAAATCGTATACAAATCTTAAAAAACATTAAGACAGCAGCAACAATGAGTATTCAATATTGACAAAACAAAAAACAACAATAACAGTAAACCTCCAATCTCAATAAAACAATTAAACTTACAACAACAACAACAAAAGCAACAACAACAACAACATTTTAGTGGTGGAGGCTTAGATCTTGAGAGTGTGCTTTTCTTAGAATCCTGAGTTTGAATTCTACTAAAAACTAATAATCTTTGTGTTGGGTCAATCCATACAATTTGTTAGAGTTAAAAAAAAAACATAAAATATTAGTCGGTGGAAATCAAAGTATGTCATTGATGATTTAGGGAATTCCTACCATTTACTATTTTACTTTTGAGATACAATTCTTTTAAGAATAATTTCTAATAGGTATTTCAATATTGTCAATGGAGACAAACAATAAATTTTCGAATGTTTGTATTAATGGCAACATTGAAAAACACTACATAAGCAATAATAAAGTTAACAGCAACAATAACAACATAAAACAGAATTTGAATTAGGGGAAGCAAGGAAGTTTAAAAGCACAAAGTTAAAAATACAATTCTTCTAATTAGATAAAGAACTAAAAGCTAAGTAACAGCACAATTGTTGTAGTGAAATTAAGAAGGTATAAATTCTGCTCGCTCTACACATCTACACCAATTTCTGATACACTTTGGTATCGTATTTCTTTCACACTTATTTCCACGACAATCCACATCACTAGAACATCGTCTATAGAATGCTGTAAGGAGAAAAAAATGATAAAATCAGTTAAAATATTGTGTACAAAATAAATAAGAAATTTGAAAAAGATAAGAATGATTCACCTTCAACGTTTGTAGCAGCAAAAAATAGGGAAAGTATGATAACCGTGACATAAACAAACTTTACAATTTTAGCCATATTTTCCCCCTTTTCATGTAATAAATGGTTTTATCATTTTATAAATTATATAGATCATCCTTAATTACATTAGAAAAAAACAAATTTAGCTCTTCGAAATTGTAAAACACACTTTATAAAAATTATTATTAAATGTCACCGTATAAAATTATAATAATTATTAAATATCTCTTATATTTTTTTAATATATTGTGTTTGCCTCTTTAATACACTTAGTAAAAATAAAAGGGTAAACTAGAAATGCTACCCGTCATAATAATACTTTAAATATTTAAAATTAAAAAAAAACACATTTGTAAATTTTAGTTGCAGAGTCCTTCTTTCATTTGAGTTGTTAAGTAAATATACTCCTCATTTTTAGAGAAAATTACACAGACCTATTTTGAAGTTTATTAAAATGGCAATGATATTCTTTTTAAGTTTTAAAATATATATCATTTTTAAATTTAGATACATTAATAAAATATTTTAGTGAAAGAAAATCAGAAATAATATATATATTAACGGATTATAATTGTTATTAAAAATTTCAGATGATGTCGATATCATTTTAATAAATTTTGAGAGAGATTATTATTTAACTTTAAACTAAACTGTGTGTGAGTACTACTTTAGTAAACCAGCCTAGGAGAGATAATTGTAATTTTTCCATTGTTGTCATTTACCTAAAATAAAGAAGGAACTCATTTACTTCTATCACCTCCATTTTCAATAACCAATACAATTTCCATTTGAACTGTTTTGGAATTCCAACACTAACATTGTGTCTATCTATTACATCTCTACCAAACGTGCTCGTTTTTTCTCAGATTTAATAAATTGAAAATTTGGACAAACTATCGGGAAATATATTTTTTCATATAAATTTTCTTGAAGGAACTAATTTGTATTCAAATAATGTAAAATATTTAAACAAAATTTAGCAAAATATACAATCATTGTTGTAGTGAACTTGATGTCCAAAAAATAGAGTATGATTAGTTTCTTTATCAACAAGTTAATTAAGAATTGAGAAAAACAGAGAGAGTAGAGGGAAGAAGAAAAAAAATTAGGATTAATTATAAATGTTGTTAGTTCCTTGATTTTATGATTGACTAAATTTTGTAAAATATGATTCTATATTGGTGTTGAGCAAGATGTTGTAACATGGGATTACCGTTATGTGTTTCAGCAAGATGTCAAAGACACATGTCATGACATTTTGATTTGTGTAACTACGGCAAACAAGGAATTAAACAACTAATTTTTTTTTGCCATAGACAGTTTAAAGCGCTGCTTAATCCACCGCTGCTAAAGGTATAGACAACACTTTGGTTATTGTAAAATGCTGCTATAAATACCCTATAGGCAACACTTTTACCTTAAAAGCACTTTCGTATACACCCTCATTAGCACCGCTTTACTTTAGACAACGCTTTAGATATTGTCCCTATAGGAGCGCTTTCACTTTAGACAGCGCTTTTAAAATTTTTTTAGGTAGAGCTTTAGACAACGCTTTCCCCACTTTAGGAGTGCTTTCCTCCACTTTAGACAACGCTTTTCATTAAAAGTGTTGTCTATTCCCTCTTTTAGGAAGCGCTTTTTATTAAAAGCGCTGTCTATTCCCCAATTCAGGCAACGCTTTCCCAACGAAATTTTTAAATATAAAACTTATTTTCATTTAAAACAAAGCGCTGGCTATTATAAAGTCATCATATATGCACCCGATTCTTACCATTTTTGCACCAGGTTTTTACTAGAATTTGCACCAAAATTTTCATAAACTTGAAACAAATTTGTAGTTTCAATATAAAATTTGAAACAACAACAACATTAATATACATCTTCAATCCATATTTTCACAATTTTTCATAAACAGGAAACAACAACAACAATAATATATATAACAATTAAACAACAACAACAATGAATTACAAAATAGCTCTATCTTCTACATCGATCTGCACCTATAACCTGAAACGAAATTAAAATATCGAAATTCATACCATTATAAGTAACCAAATAACAACAACAACAACGTTGCAACGCAACTATAATGACATATATTATATTCTAAAAACTCAAAGTTATACCTTATAAAATTCTCAACTCCATAATAAATTGACACCAATCCTCCATAAGTTCATCCAATTGATCTCTTGAGTAATGAGCACACTTGAATTAATCAAAGTACTACATAATAATATAACATAGTATGATTTACTTTAAATAATTAGACATAAACATATTTGTATCATGTTACGCATTTGAATTCCAAATTAGACAGAAAACAATTCAAATGCTCCCAGATTTGCCTAACTACCAATTTTTCATTCAAGAAAACAATTTATTGAGGCCCACTTTGGATTAGAAGCTAGCTTATTAGAACTTCTCAGATAAAATAAGTTCAGGGTTCTTCAACTATGAAAGTATTTTAAGCTTATAGGTATATAGAGAAGTTAAATCAAAGAACTAAAAAGTAATATACATAATGACTTTATGTGTGGCTCGATAGCAGAATGAATTGAAAACTCAACACAAAACACAATTGAAAACAAATCCTAAACACTGAAGACGAAAGTGGATAAAACTTACCAGAGATGATAGCGACTGGAGACTAGCTGAAGGCGTTGATAGATATGGAAAACGGAGGGAATTGAATTGGAGATGGTTGTATATGGTGGAACCAGATAGAAAAAAAGATGGTGAATCGTACATTGTGATATAGTTTTGATGAACAACGCTTTAGGCCTTGGGGTGATAATCGTGAATTTTGGAAGAAGAACAGTGCAAACGTACCCTAATTATTTATTTCAATTTTATCTCCATTTTAATTTTAATTTTAATTGATCTTAGACAACGTTTTTAAAAAGTGCTGCCTAAAGTGTGGATTTAGCAGCGCTTTATACCTATGGCAGCGCTTTGGACGATTGGAACTTTAGGAAGCGCTTTCTAGAATATATATATTTTTTATTTCAATTTTAATTAACTTTAGGCAGCGCTTTGCGTCTATGGAAGCGATTTCTACTGTTGGGCCTTTAGCAGCGCTTTCTTTAGTGAACCTTAGGCAGTGCTTTTTCTCATATAGCAGCGCTAGGCTGAAGCGCTGTCTAAGATACGCTGCCTAAAAGCAATTTTGGTGTAGTGTGTACAGTAAGTGTTATTATTGTGTATCTCTTGACATATTGGATTTGATTTTATGAGACCCTTTTAGATATATCTCATCATTATGTGCGGGTCAATAAGATTATTTAGGAACTAAGTGCATACTTATTTGAATTTCTTAAAAAAGATCCTGGAGACTTTTTAGGAAGAATTAAAAATATTTGTTTCTATTTTTCTGAGAAGATGTTGCAGGAGTTTTTAAACGTGAAGGTTTGATCTATTTGAAGAGTCCAAACCCATGCTGCAAGAGTGTGTATATAAGGACTTGCTAGACCTAAAATATCTAGCATTCAAAACAAAAAACTGTGGGTGCAGCATAAGGGTTTTGGGTATTGGGAGTCTTTTCTTTGTGTTTGTGTTATTTGTGTGTCACTCATGTATGTGTTAATGCATCAAGTTGAATGTTTGTTGCGTGTTCATCAAGCTATTGTTCTCACCCATGAGCATTTAAGAAAATTGTTGAGTATTGCTCTTAGTTAAGAGTCTTAACTAAGTATTGTGGATTGAAAATGCAATCTTCTGTTTTGATACTAGTTACTGGGATTGTAACTAGTTTGTTTATCACTGTGCTGATTAGAATCAAGGTTGTCATATCTAGGAGGTTCCTATATAGAAGTCGTATGGAGTGGTGATCAGGATAAAAGTTGTAAACTGGGATTGTTTATGCTTTTAACTAATACTATATAGTAGATTTTGTTTCATGCTTGGTAGCCTCCATAGTAGGTGACGTTGCACCAAACTGGGTTAACAATTTATTGTGCATTAAATTTCTACAATTTATCTTTTCTGCAGAATTAATAGTTTTAGTAGGTTTTACTGTCAACATATGTCATAAAATATATCATGACATCGTGTTGTTGTGTTAAGACATCAGTCTTGACCTTCGTATTGAAATTTCAATAATTTCAATTGACATCTGAGCAAATACCTTATTTTGTCTATTTGGTGAAGTCCAGAGAGAAAATAGTTATGTTACTATGGGTTCTGAGGAAAGGGTATTAGATTCTATTGTGTTACTTGGAATTCCAGTTAGTAATATTTTGAAGAGAATATCAAGGATGAAAAAAATAATGTAAAAATCAACTGTCAAAAATGTCTTATCTGACATCAGAAGTTGAGATTTGACTGATCTAGACAGAATAATTAAGTGTCTTGATTGTGAAGGCTTTAGACACATTAGATCATAATGTCATACTTTTCTCAACTGTCAACCTAAGGGACTGACTAATTCTTGGTCAGATGAGGAATTTATTGAGGAAGAGCCTGCTAAGTTTGTGACTTCCTGAACATGAAGATGAGATCCTAAGGCAAATTTCATAAGTGAATATATACCCCATGATGAATTGTCTATCTCCTACAAAGATCTATACAACAAAATTGAGAAAATCTATCAAATAGGAGTGAAACAGAGGATGTCCATTGCTAAACTCATGGCTGAGAAGGATGAATAACTTTTATGATAATCTTATACTACAAAATAAGATGACCTTGTTAACATCTAAACTTTAAAATTTGATCAAAAGTGTTAGGATGTTGAACAATGGATCTGATGTTCTAGATGATATTCTTCAAGATGTAAAAGAAGGGAAAAGACATACGGGACTAAAGCTTGAAAAATAAGAAGAAAACCTCTAAGATAAAGCTTGTCCCTACTAAAATGCGAGATGAAAGTGAGATGTCTATCCATATGTCAAAACATTCGGCCAAGTCACAGGAAACTCATACCAAAATTGAGTCTAGGTCTTGGAGATGTCAGTTTTTTGGGAGAAGTGCACACTCCGAACAAGTTTATCACATACTTCATTGATACCCAAAACATCCATCTCAACCCAGTGAAAATTCTTATCTAACTAGGACTTAAAGGAAATGAAAAGTGAAAGATTTGTCAAAAATCTCATTATTTATACATCTCTTAAACTCTCGTCTAATGAATAATGGTACTTTGATAGTGGTTAATATAGGCATATGACAAGTGTGGAAAAAAATTATTGGAATATATTAAACCTCGCACAATTAGCTATGTTAATATTGGGGAAGGTGGAAAATAATTTATTAAAGATGTTGGAAGGCTACCTTGTGAAGGATATCCGAAGCTTGATAGGGTCATATGTGTAAAATGTTTGACAACCAATTCTTATAAGTATTAGTCAACTATGTGATCAAGGCTTCAATGTGAACTTCACAAATCTGAATGTTTGGTTAGTAATAAGAAAAATTAAGTGCTCATGAAAGGAGACATGTCTAATGATACTTTCTACTTGTGGACACCTCGATGAATAAACCATAATTCAATATGTATGTTGTCTAAAGAGGGTGAGGTACATCTATGGCATAAAAACTTGTTTATTTACATTTGAAATGAATGAAGAAGATTGTATCTATATAAGCTTTCAGAGGCATTCCGAATCTCAATATTGAGGAAGGAGGAATCTGTGGAGAATGTCAAATTATAAATGAAACCAAGATGTCACACTCAAAGCTTCAACATTTGACTACTTCAAAAATTCTAGAACTTATTCATATGGACTTCATGAGACCTATGAAAGTTGAAAGTATTGGAGGAAAAAGGTATGCTTATGCTAATGTTGATGAGTTTTCAAGGTTCACTTGGGTAAAATTCATCAAGGAAAAATAAGAATTATTTGATGTTTTCAAGGAGATTTTTCAATAGTTGCAAAGAGCGAAGCATTGCAACATTGTTAGAATCTAAATTGATCATGGTAGAGAATTTGAAAACAACAAATTTGCTTACTTATGTGCATCTGAAAGTATTATTCATGAATTCTCTTCACTTATCACTTCTCAGCAAAATGGAGTTGTAGAAAGAAAGAACAGAAATCTTCAAGAATATGCAAGAGTTATGCTTCATGCAAAGAAGTTACTATGTCATTTTTGCCCAGAAGATATGAATATTGCGTGATATATTCATAATAGAGTTACCTTAAGGAACGGTACTTCCAACACTCTAAATGAGCTATGGAAATGGAAAAAACCTACATTCAAATACTTTCATGTATTTGGAAGTAAATGTAACATCTTAGTTGACCATGATCAAAGAAGGAAATTGGATCCTAAGAGTGATGAAGGGCTATTTCTTGGATACTTTATAAATAGTAGAGCGTATAGAGTTTCTAACACTAGAACTCACGTTATGATGGATTTTATAAATCTTGTGATTGATAACTCAAGAACACACATTGATCATAATGTTGGAACATCATTTCAGAAGAATGATGAATCAACAAGTGTGGAAAAAGGAGACACCAATGTCGAGATTGCTTAGGCTGAATCTGAAGATATTCCAGTCAATAAGGGTCCTTCAATCAGAATACAAAAATATCATCCTAAAGACCTCATTATATGAAATATTATCTAAGGTATTACTACTAGATCAAAAGAGGTTTTTTCTAACTCTTGCTTTGTTTCTAAGATTCAACCCAAGAATGCAAAGGAAGCCTTAAGTGATTAATTCATGATAAATTCCATGCAAGATGAACTAAGACAGTTCAAGAGGAATGAAGTGTGAGATTTTGTTTCTAGGCCAAATGTTAAAATATCATTGGAACAAGGTGGGTGTTCAAGAACAAAACTGTGAAAGTGGATTTGTCATCAGAAATAAGGCAAGACTTGTAGCAGAAGGTTACACTCAAATTGAAGGGATAGATTTTTATGCGACATTTGCTCCAATTGTTATACTTGAATATATTATACTTTTGTTAGGAGTGGATTGCTTATTAAAGTTCAAACTATTTAAAAAGGATGTGAAAGGTGCCTTTTTGAATGGGTACTTACACGAAGAGGTATATGTTGAAAAACCAAAGGGATTCATAGATCCTACTTACCTAGACTATGTGTTTAAATTGAAGAAATACTTCTATGGATAGAAACAAGATCCTAGAGCTTTGTATGAGAGGTTGACAATGTTTCTAGTCAATAATGGGTACAATAAATGAGGAATAGACAAGACCCTGTTTATCAAGGAGGAAGATGGAAAACATATGATTGCCCAAATGTATGTTCATGAAATTGTGTTTGGAGGAATGTCAAACCAGATGGTGGTACATTTTGTCAAACAAATTCAATTAGAATTTGAGATGAGTCTTGTTGGTGAACTGACATGATTTCTTAGGCTTCAAGTGAAACAGATGGATGACTCTATTTTCATCTCTCAAAGTAAGTATGCCAAGAACATAGTAAAGATGTTTCGAATGCAAAATTCATGTCACAAGTGGACGCCTTCTCCTACTATTGTGAAACTATCAAAAGACAAAAAGGGTATTATTGTTGATCAAATCTTATATAGAAGTATGATTGGTAGTTTATTGTACCTTACAGTGAACATACCTGATGTCACATTTGTTATGGGTGTGTATGCAAGATAAAGTGATTACTCTATATAAATTAGCAACTTGAAAAACAACTGCATGATATTTTCAGCCAAGGTTTGGATGCAAATGAGTTTGAAAAAACTTAAGGGTGATCTAGGAATTTACATTATCGAATAATTATAGCAATTACACCATTTGAGGAATGTAGGAGGTAATATACTTTTCATCCATGTTCTAAGTTAAGATAGGTCTATACAAATTGCTATTAATGAAAGGGCTGGTGACATCAGCAAGGAGTGCAAGAGTATCTTTGACATATGCAAAAGGTGGGTGACAAACTGAAGTTGTTGAAGTTTGGTTCCATCAGTTATTTTGTTCTTCCAATTAGTGCTTCCATTTGCGCTTATTGCTTATGTGAAATATGTGTGCTTTTATTTTTTGTACAGTTACTCTATTTTTTGTCAAGTTTTGACAAAAAAGGGGAGTAAAGTGTTAATGTGTTCTGTGTATTACGACGTTATTAAACATGTCTTAACATGTTAATTATCATACTGATAGAATCGTGCTACTGATATGGAGAATGTAGTGATTGTGGTTGCTTGCCGGATGCTATTGTTAAGAGGGGTGTAGCAGTAAAAATTTGAGATAGACCATTGATTAACTTAACTCACATAATAAACAAGTCGCCACCACACTTTATTGTTTCCAAAGGAAAAGGAAAAGAGCAAAAAAAATCAAATAAAGAAAGAGACCAGGGTAAGAAGTATTAATTATGAAAAGGGAAAGTATTAGCACCCTAAAAATCTACGATTTTCAGCAAGAACTTCTTTGAAAATCCGTATAATTTGGCTTACAGAAAAGTATTTACAAAATAGTTTATGGAGATGAGAAAAGAAGTATATTTCACAGTTTTTGATTTGATAAAGCTTCTAATGAGCTATAGATCTACATTTCCTTCAATATGAAATGTAGAAATCAAAACCCATGCAGTTCAGGTAAAAAAGACAAAAATTGGTGTATTAGTTAATTTTAAATAAAAAGGTTTTAAAGTAAAAATGCTAAAGCAGCAAAATGGTTTGAATTTGTTTTGTATATTTTATGTATTGAAGAAAAGATTAATATCTTATTTAATATTGATTAATGACATGACTAAGAAAAGACTTTTGAAAATACATGGACCTAAGTCTAAATTTTTATGAAAGTAGTTTGAGTTAGAAAACAAGAATCCTTTGAAATAGGGACAAGATTTTGATAATTAAAGAAGATGAGAGGAGATGAAGAGAGTATCATAAAGAATAAAGTAAAAGTATAAGTTAGGAAAATTCGAACCAAACAGAAAACCAACATTTGACATAATGAAGTCAAGACAGAATTCTCATCCTTTGGATTAAAGCCATAACCACATAGTACACCAAGAGAAAACCAATCACCTAATGAAACTAAACCACAAGTAGACAAGTATTAGAGAAATCCAAGGTATTAAAACTAAGGCAAGGTCTTCAATATTGAGACATGTATCATTGAGATCACTTAGAGCCAATAGAACAACACCTGCATACAAAAGATTTCCCAATACACAACAGAATAACAAGATAAAATAAGGTCCAAAGGTCTTAATATCTCCAAGTAACAAGGCTTCTAATCATAAATCCAAGAAGTCCATCACTCTAATATTCCAATAATAGTAACGAATAATCCATAAAGAATTAAGTCTTTTAATGTTCAAGTTGGATTATTATGTATCTTTAAAGGAAAAAAGAAATCTCAAAGGAGCAAAGATAAAATGATATAAAGAAATAAATACTCAAATGAACAAAGAAAAATGACATGAAACGTAAATGCTAAAGATAAAGCGCATAAAACTAAAATCACAAAGTAAAGTTAATGGTTAATGGTTAGTAACTTAATTGTTAATAGTCACAAAGTATGATCAACAATGATTGAATGATAACTTTGGACCAAAAGATAATCAAAACTCATTAAAGTATTAATAAAATCAAAGCCTCATAACAACAAGTTTCACAAGTATGGAATCAAAGATAACCAATCAATCATACGTGAACATTTAAACATAAAGTCTGAGGCATGAATGATCATTATTTCGATTCGGGACAAATTTAGCACTATGTTAAGCAATCACAGACAAACTTACGTACAAGCCAATACTATACAAGGTTGGTCAATAACAATATATGCACCATACATGTTAGAGGTATGGTAGATAATTTATGACAAACTTTCACCAATGTTAAGTACCTTGAGATATCTAAGGATCACCTAAAGGTAGTTTAGAAATTTTGAAAGTTCATCAACTATCCATAAGCTTAGATGAACTTAAAGTTCAAATGCCTTATCCAAATTGATCAAAAAAAGAAAATAAAAGAAGGGAGATGAAGTCGAGAAAGACAAGAAATTAAATACCACGTCATAACCAAAGGATTAACCAAGCTATCATTAAAATCATTCATCCATTTTGATGGAGTTTAAATCAAAACCCAAGATCCAATGATATTAATGAAGCTTAAGACTTAAATCCACATGATTCAAGATCAGCAAGAATATATACAAAAATAAAATTGCAATAAAAATAAAAAATGAAATAAGAAATTGATTTTTAAAATGGTTTTAAATTGAAAATATAAGTCAAAATATTAAATCACATTCAAACCTTCCAATAAATTATATCCAGAGGCTTAGAAAAATTATAAATACCACAAAGTATATTCACAATTTTTTTATATTTTTTAAAAGTCAGAAACTAATTTTAAAATATGCAAAATCAAGTAAAATGAGCTAAATATTATAAAAAATAGCAAAGTCATAAATAAAAATTATACAAGGTCACCATAGGTTGTCAAACTATCATTGGATCATTCCATAAGTTTTTTTAGAATTAAACAAGTATTAAAAGTATTTTTAAACCAATTAAATCAAAGCAAACAATCTAGAAATTAAAAAATAAGAAACATTAAAATAAAAATCTGAACAAATTGTCATAAAGTCAAAAATAATTCAAAGTATTTTTATGTATTTTTATGTATTTTTCAATAATTTTTGGATAAAAAATAAAGGAGTTATGAATTTTTAAAATAAAATAGATTTTAAAACAATTTTGTAAAAATAAAACAAACCAGAAACAACATACAACATTAGATGTAATTCATTAAAATACAGTGGCACATCAAATGACTCAAATGTGATGATGTATGGTGATCAAGAGTCACTACATGCGCATGAGACACAAAAAGTCAAGCCAATGAAAATATTTCAATTGGCACGCCCAAATTGGTTGAAGATGACATATAGGTCATCTTCAATCTCAAGACGCGTGCAATTAGGGCAAATCATGGATCCTTCAAAGTGTAAGTGTACGCTTTCATAGTAGTACCATTAGTTGCGTCTATTTAAGACGATCTCAACCATATGCTCGCAAAATATTTATATAAAGTGTAGCTTAGTCGATTTGAAGAAAACCAGAAAAGTTGTAAACCGAAAAACTCAAATACAGTTGTATCAAACGAATACATAGTTGAAAACAAAGGATGCTATGAGAATTAGTAAACCAAAGGCTACATTGTAGCAAAAAATCTAAAGCAGTTTGGTTTAGAATTCTACCGGAACAAAGTGAAGATATCTTGCTCTAAATTTTGACTTGGTAAGCTTGATTAAAGGCATGATTCTTCTTGCTAAAGCTTTGGTTAGCTTCATTGAATGTTTATGAAGCTAACTAAATGGAGCTTTTGAGTGTTTGAAGGGTGGAAAGAATAAAACTAAATTCAAGCTCAGGAGTTCAAATGAGATCTCAGAAGGAGGAACGAAATAGAATGCTGAGAGAAGGTGAATGATAAAAATTAGATTGAATTGTGAGCACCCGATCATGACAAAAGTGTGACTTTGTGTGCCCTTTAAACATACTCAAATGTTGCGTTTTGACATGATAATCCCTTCTAAAAACTTGCTAATCATGTTTAGATACACAAACGTGTCCTTAAGTTACCAAAAATCCAAGTTATGTTAAATTTCAAAGCTGAACCAAACTCAAAAATCTGAGTTCATGGCACCATTTTCATATAATCACAACTCAACTTGTAGAAAGCTTTCTGGCATAGTTCTAGTTGCAATTAAAAGACAACATAAAGAGCTTCACAATGTGCAAAGAAAGGTTCGATTTGGCAACTTGAGCTAAAATTTATGCATCTTTGAAATTGGGAAAAATTCACTGAAATTTACACTTAGAAAACATTCTACGTATAAAATCTCAAAATGACCTATAATATTTTGCAAAGTTACATGACCTTCCAATCAAAATTAGCTCTTGATCTTTAAAGATGAAATGAATTAGACACTTCAAATAGAATTCTAGAATTGAGATCACTGCACGTTAGAAGTATAAAGACAATGGCGAAACAAATGAAAAGGGGTGAGATATCGAAAAATATAAACAAAAATATGATAATTCATATATTATACTAGAATCATACAAATTTCACTGCTTCACACAACAATCATACAACAACTACTAGGAACAACTTAGTAGCAACAACAACATGTATTAAACATCAACTTGTCAAACATCAACTTATCAACGAATAACTTATTAAATAACAACTTATTCAAACATCAACTCATCAGACAAGAACTTATGAAACATCAACTCATCAGACAACAACTTATCAAACATCAACTCATCAGACAACAACTTATCAAACAGCAACTCATCAATCAACAACTTATCAAACATCAACTGCAACATCATCAACCACAACCACAACGACAACTTAAACATCAACAAAAACATCAACAAAAACATCAACAACTTTAACATACAAATTGAATGCGACTCAACTATGCAAATGCTTGTGGTACCATTTGGTGCAGAACTCCCAACTTAAACATATGTCAATTTATCGAGGCATTAACAAGGCATAAGCCTTAAACGTGGTGCCATCAAGGCCAAGTCATAAGCCTTCAAATTTCAACGTGGTTCCCTCAAGGCCAACATAATCATGCAAATGCTATGTATGCGACAACAACGACAACATCAACTTAAACAACAACTTAAACAACAACAACTTAAACATGCATCAACTGTATCAACTTGAATCAACACTGGTCATTCGACCTACAACTCAAACATGCCCATGAGTCGGAACAATTTAACTTATTCGGCTGTACCTGCAAATTAACATATTCAACATTGTCTTGACAAAATAAAACAACCGATATTTCTCACTAATAAATACAGACTACTCCAAAAAATTTCAACTATCACCAGACGACTAATTTTACCGCTTATATCTACTTAATCAATTAAACCAGACTACTTATTTTTCTTTTGCGTTATTCCTGTTACTGGTATGATTCTGCTATAAACACTAACTGCTACAATTATGCACACACTGCTATTCTTCAATTAAATTGGTAACCTGCTAAACGCTAATTCTACTCAAATAATAACCCTACTATTTAATTGGATTAAATCCTTCTATTTTAATTAAAACTACTATCTATCACTACTAACTATTGTTATTATTCATATACTAGTAAGATGTTATAATTTATTAGACTGAACAAGATTTTTAATTAAAATAAAACGTTAATTCATAGAAGTGTTAGTATTATGCCATCACACACACACATATATATATATATATATATATATATATATATAACATAAAACACGATCCTATCACTTATCCTTGGTTTTCAACGCTACAGTACGGCCTCATATACCCGTTGGAAATTGCAATCAAATGTTCATATACTCTATTCAATTTCGCTACAGTATAATCCATGCTAAAGCTATGTTACAGTACCTTTATGAACCAAATCCTTATATCTTAACAATATTTATCTACTAAATAAATCACTGTAGTATCACTTGGATCTACCTCATGAGATTAAGGCTACATAAGACTTATATTCAACCTAGAATACTTATTTTTCCAGAAAATCAACCTCTATCTATCAATATAAACACACACATGATCATATAACAACACAGTGCAAACAACATTAATGTCAGATAGTGTTTCAACGCATATCGATCAATTACATCACAAAATAAAGGATTGACAACAAATTTATACAACCCTAAATCCCACATAAAAATTACCATACAATTGATTATATTAGTAGAACCCCACCCCTTAGCTTTGGATGGAAGAGAGATCGAAAAATCGATCAAAAAAATAGCAACTCTCGGACTGCAATTGAGCTTTTCTCCTCACTGCTAGCAAACCCTTATTTCCCAAATTTTCCTCTTCAACTGCTACGTGATGTTTTTTTCTTTTTGTGTTCTAAGTGATACTATTTGTTTTTTAATATACTACTTATGCCACTTAAAATAATATTGGGCCACTAGTTCTCACATTGGGTCTACTAACTAATACACCTCAAAATGATATTTCACCCCTATAATTAACTTAACTTATTTAATTAATAATTCTAAAATTAATAATAAATTATAATATTATTTTTCTCCCGACTAATTTTACCCGGCTATCAACTTAACGACTTAAACCACAAATTCGACATAATTAAGAATTTATCGGAAATATTCAATAATATTTAATTAAATGCGGGTGTTACAATCAACACCCAAGAATTATCAAGAGATCACATAGTAGAAGATGAAGATCTACACTCACCACTTGAAGATATTTAGAAAATTGGCAAGAGTAACACTTCAAATTGCTTCAATCTAGCTCCAACAATTAAAATTACAAGCTTAGATCTAGAGAATTGATAAAGAAAAAGAGTGTGGATGGAGGTTTATCTCAAAGTGTTAACAAATTACAATGAATAAATTGTTAAACTTTATGAAGAAGAACAACTTTGAGTGAATTGAGAGAATTGGGAAAATGAAAACCATAGAGAAATATTTTGACAAGTTGAGTTTGACTATTAAAAGCTTGAAATTTGAATGAGAGGAGGCCTCTATTTATAAAGTTTAGGCTTGAGATTAGTGGTGGTTTGGGGTTTGGTTTGGAAATTAGAGTTAGGCTTGAAAATTAGATTTGGAGCCAAATTTGAATCAATTATGATTATGTCATCAAAATGAGGGTGTATGATAGTGTTTAATAATGATGCAATAGTGGAATTTTGAGTATTCAAATACTAAATTCAAAAATAAAAAGAAAATAGAAAAGAACTTGGAGCCAAAACCCACACACTTAAAAATTTCCCAATCTTTTAGATTTTCATGTGTGCAAATCAATTGCACCGATTTTTTTTCTGAAAATTTGGCTGAAAATAGAATTGAGCAATCGATTGCTTCAAATTGAAAATTGTTTGCATTGCACAAAACTTTGAAAAATCGGTTCAAAAAGTGGGGGACACCTGAAAAACTTACACATGTCAGATGTCTTGGCTTGGTACCTACAAAATACACAATATACAAAGCAAAACAAATATTTTTAGGTATTTTAATAAGAGGTTAGAAAATGAAATAAATGTAGATCAATCATATATGCAGAACACAAATAGGGTGCTTGGTGATCCCTTGAAAGCAAAATTAAGATACAACCAGGAGAACGAACACTCATTTGTGTTCTTGATGCATTATGATGATGGGATGAGAGAGAATCTTAGGGGCAAAAATTGAGGTACAACAACTGCCCTTATTTAAGTGTCTTCTATCCGGAGATGAGAAGGAAATCTTTGCCTTTACGGGATAGAAGATACTTAAATATAAAATAAGCCCTATTTTTGGCCCTAAGATGCTATGCATTGTTTGATTATTATGCAATGCAACAAGAGGAACTTCAATGGGACACATGAAAACACTAGGGAAATGGAATTAAACTTTACTAGGACAAAGCCTAAAGAAGAGACAATATAACAATGACTCAATATATGAGGAGAAAGAAAAGGAAATAATAGCAACGACCCATAGATAGACGGTAAACTATCTCTTCTTAGAGGAGTTAGCAAAAACAAGAGAATTAAGCCGACTCTCTAGGGATGGCAAGCTATCAATCCAAAGAAATCACCAAAAATGTTTCTTACCAAAAGGGGTAAGAAAACAACAACAATAACAAACTAATTTTCCCAAGAGTTCTGATGTTTCACCAAGAACGCATCTCAACTTCTTCTTTAACCAAAATATTTCATCTGGAAAGGGTAACAATTCATCCAACAACGAGCTAAAATTAAGCCCATCGGAGCATTCAACAACAAGTCATACACACCTGTCGGAGTCAACCGGCCAATCAACAACACGATATTCCCCGCCAGAGTACCAAAAAGGATCATTCTATAAGAAGCCATCTCTGGTAAAGTAGAGACTACGATTCACTAGATCATTCATCAACATATCTTCAACATGTCGAAGAGATACGACCAATCAAAAACCAGAGATTCCCCGTCAGAGTACCGCAAAGGATCAATCCATAAGAAGCTATCTCTGGTAACGTAGAGACTACCGCTCACTGGGGTATTCGTCAACAAGTCCACAACCTGCATAAGAGATACGACCAATCAACAAAGAGATATTCCCCGTCGGAGTACTGAAAAGGATCATTCCATAAGAAGCTATCTCTAGTAACATAGAGACTACCACTCATTGGAGCATTAAACAACAAGTCTTCAACCTGCTAAAGAGATATGGCCAATCAACATTAAGATATTTCCCGTCGAAGTACCAAAAAGTCATTCAACAATGAGCTAAAAATTCATCCATCGAAGCATTCAACAACAAGTCATAAACACCTGTTTGAGTCATACGGCCAATGAACAACGAAATATTCCCGCGTCGGAGTACTGAAAAGTCATTCAACAATGAGCTAAAAAATTTCCCCATTAAAGCATTCAACAAGTCATAAACACTTGTCGGAGTCGTACAATCAATCAACAATGAGATATTCCCCGTCAGACTACCGAAAAGAATAATTTTTCCTGGGAATTAATAGACTTGCTGGGGATACGAGTTACTTAAATAAAGGAGATTGTCACCTTCCGTTAAAAAAATGAAATAACACTGTTCGGAGAATGAGTCTAGTCCTCCTAGAGAAACTCAAGCACATTCTTGTTGAAGATATAAAGTCTTCTCGTGCCAAATAAATGCAATCTCTATCCAAAACTCATGGTTTTTGGAGATTTGAAGTAAATCATTGTTGGGACTCAAACCGAGACCACACTGGGGAAAAAGGTTTGATAGGTGTTCATTTTATTTCGGAAAAAACTGGGTAATAGGGTTAAATTATTATTCTTCCATGAGGTACAACTCAGTGGGGAAAGGGAAATGATAAACACTTTCTGCTTAAGGTTGACATTCTATTAGAGGGAAAATGCACACTCTTCAAACAATGTCAACAGAAACATCGATGAATACAAATAGAGAATGAATTGTGATTCAAATTTGCATGACGTATTTATGTATTTGTGTATTTATGTCATGTATATGCTGACAAAACGAACACACTTTATTGTGGATGACCAGGAAGGACAAAGATAACACTCCGCCAAACTGTGTCCAAAATGGAGATTCACTAGAACATAAACCAAGGACTGAGGAAACAACGTGCTGCTTCAAGGCTGGATTTTCTTCGAGGAACATTGCTAATAACAACCAAAGCATGAGCATGTAGCAATAAACTTAAAAAACTGCATGGATACAACAAACTTCTCCTTGATTCATTGGGAAGAAAAAATCATGCTTTGTTGGGGAATCAAATACATCACAAGATCCTTTAAGGAAAACCAACGACACTTCACGGGGATATTCATCACTAAACTAATACCTCAAAAATTTTCCCGACAACCTTGTTAGAGAGAAATTGGGACCTTCTTCAAACACCATCAATCTTGTTTATTATTAATATTGTGTAGTTTTATTCCTTTCATTCACATTTAAAGTAAACACACTTCTTTGCAAAATTTTCACAAGTATGTTCTATTAAATGTGTTTGTTTTGAGATGTCTTATCATCAATAAAAGAAAATTTTTATAAGCTGAATAAAATAAGAATGCAAATAAATTGGACAAAGGCTCAAATTTTATTTTTAGAATGGTAGCGTGCCAATAGCATGACCCCATGGATGATTACAAAGTTTGGAAAATGGTAACTACATGGAAAAGGTACATCGAAAAATAATAACCACTATCCTCCCTAACAACTTCGAACTCTTGTAATATAGGCTTCACTCGAAGAGTGAAGATGATCCATGCATATTGTTTCTTCTACGATCAAGTCTTGCCTGATTTAGTTACTTTCCATTAAAGTCTCTAACTTTTTCCTAGACTGCCCTTGCGGGTTTTCATCCAATTGGGAAATTTATTTTGTTTATGTCTCTACCTTTTGCCTAGACCTCTCTTTCGGGTTTTCAGCCTACCGAGACACTCTTTTTTGCCTAAGTCGCCCTTTCGGATTTTCAAATTAGCGAGTTATTTTTTTGTTTATTTAGGCGAATTATTTCTTGACTACGTCAACATTCAGAGGACGTCGGAACTCCTCACCATCCATAGTTTCAGGAATCAATGCACCGCCAGAGAAGGCTTTCTTGACAACATATGAGCCTTCATAATTAGGAGTCCACTTACCCCTAGAATCAGAGCTTAAAGACATGATCTTTCTGAGCAAGAGGTCGCCTTCTCTAAATATACGAGGTTTGACCTTCTTATCAAAATCTTTCTTCATTCTTTTCTGATACAACTTGCCGTAACATAAACCAGTCATTCTCTTCTTTCATTCAAATTCAAATGGTCAAACCGATTCTGAACCCATTCATCATCCGAAAACTCAGCTTCCATAATCACACGTAAATAAGGAATCTCAAACTCAATGGGGAGTACTACTTGCATGCCATAAACAAGAGAGAAAAGGGTGCCCCCTGTTGAAGTTCAAACATGAGTTTCATGCCAATCCTTATAGGTAACAACCATCTTCTGGATAATTTTCTTAATGTTTTTATTAGTAGCTTCAACAGCCCCGTTCATCTTAGGTCTAGAAGGAGAAGAGTTGTGATGGAAAATATTGATTTCTTCACAAAGCTCCACCATCATCTTATTATTCAAGTTCGAGCCTTTATTAGTCATGATTGTAACACCCCAATTCTACCTGTCGGAATTAATAATAAATCATAGTAATAAAATTTCATAAACAAATTGAGGCATCACATATTCATGGTTTTCGCTTTGCAATATAATGCATCATCAAAATAATCAAAAGTCAGATATACCGATCATGTCATCATACATCACATAAGCATATAAATATGCACAAGGAAGCAGATACATCATCGTCTATACCATATAAGAGCATATACATCAACAAAATAGTCATGTCATATTATAAACATAATCCACATAGTTATCATGATATACAAGTATGTTATCCTAATCAAAACAACAAAAGTGCCCATCCCGAGTGTTACGCTATCAGAGCAAGGCGACTCAAAAAGTAATTACTCGAGCTAATCTACCTCATCAATGCGGATCACCTGCACGTTACCAATATAAAGGTAACTGCGAAACAAGTAAAAGGTGAGATAATTCAAATCATATAAGTAAAGAGATGATAATTAATATATAGTTTCAGAACTTTAAAGAGATATCGATAATAAGGAATATTCAACATATATTCCAATCCTACACACTTTTGTCATCACCATATAAATCATTGCAATTCATCACCATCGTCATAATCATCATAAAATAACACATAACCAATTGACTCAAACAAACATAACCGACACAATGTGACTTGACTATGTATGCATGTGGTACAAACACATTTTGTTCGTGATTAGGAACATTGGCTAAAGCCCTCATCATTTTGGCAAAAACCCTCGCCATTTTGGCAAAAGCCCTCGTCAGTTTGGCAAAAAGCCCTCGTCATTTGGGCAAAAAGCCCTCGTCACTTATGCAATGTATGCGACACGACAAAAGACAACATATACACACAATAATACGTCAACATCATCATAATCATTAAAATGGCATAAGCCCTCGTCATTTTAATTTACCAACCATCGGAGGTGAAACATCGTCATTAACATCATCATATTTAACATCATGCATATCCTCAGCAACAAATACCATGCATTCACAAATTGGAAGCATTAATCGACAATATTCACTATTCAATTAATTCTAGTTACAGATTAACATTCCCCAAAGTATACTCGTCGTTTTATTTACTAAACCTCGGAGGTAAAACATCGTCATTAACATCATCATACTTTGCATCATGCATATCATCATCAACAAATATCATGCTTCAAACTGGTGTAAGTGAGGAACATAAAAAATAAGCAAATTTCTCAAAAATAGCCTGCATGAGCCGACTCATAGGTCCTTAGGTCGGCTCATGATTGGAAAATCCGAACGCCGGCGACGCCCGCTCATGGTTCTAGAAAGGCATGTGTTGACTCATGGATTCGATGCATCGGTTCATTAGAATGATGTTTCGGCTCATGCCTGAAGGAATTCTCTTCTCCCACGCTCGGGAAGGCGCACGCCTTCTGCCTTCCCTGCATGCGTCGGCTCAATGATGGATTTTCTCATTTTTCTGCTAGTTTTCAAGAGCTAGGAATAACACCCATGGAAGGGGTACACACAAAGGGTTTCACAATACCAACTAATATACTATCATTATCATAACCCAAACACCAAATCAAACCAAGAAATTTCAAGAAAAACACCCAAACTCTCACAACCCTAACTCTCATACAGAATACATAATACACCAACCAATTATATTTACTAAACAACCTATAATATTCTAACTATGCTACATAATATATACAGGATCATCATGTACTTAATGATTTCCCATGTGGATGCAAGAAAAGAAAAAGAGGAATAAAGGTGTCAGGCGCCCACCCCCAAGCTTGAAGTGCCTGCCCTCTTGGCCTTGTAGGGCCCACACGACTTCTTCTTTAAAAATTGGGGCGACCGTCCCATTACAACTTCATCTCTTACATCGTTTTCCCGCATTTTTCTTATTTTCCAATGCCAAAGTTCATATGGATTCACCCAAAATAATTTATTTACCCAGAACACAACCTATTTTCACCAGCAAACTTCACACAGGAAGCATATAACGACATAATGCAACAATATCAATGGCAATATGACAGAATCACAAATTCATCGCGAAAATACAGATTTTACAACAATTTTTAATAAGTCTAAATACCACATAAAAATCATCATACAATCGATTATATAAGTCGAACCCCACCCCTTACCTTTGGATTGAAGAGAGCTCAAAAATTCGACCAGAAAAACGGAAACTTTCGAACTGCAATTGAGCTTTTCTCCTCACTGATAGCAAACCCTTATTCCTAATTTCCTCTTCTACTGCTATGTGGTGTTTCTTTTGTTTTTCAAATATGCTACTTGTTTTCTAAATAATACTACTTAAGCCACTAAAAATAATAATGGGCCACTAACTCACATTGGGTCTACCAAATATTACACCTCAATATGCTATTTCACCCCTATAATTAGCTCAACCATATTTAATTAATAATTCTAAAATTAATAATAAAATTCTATTATTTTTTCCCGACTAGTTTTACCCGACTATCAACTTAACGACTTAAAACACAAATTCGACATAACCAAGAATTAATCGGGAAATACTCGATAATATTTAATTACATACGGGTGTTACAACTCTCCCCCACTTAGAATATTTTCGTCCTCGAAAATTCATCCGACACAACCATCCTTAACATCGCTTCCACATCTAACTTTCTTATTCTCAAGTCGCGTTTGTCAACACTCCGGCTATTACTCTTTCAGATACTACAACAACTCAAGACAGTTAAATTCCATATGCATATGTTACTCTTCCAATACTCTTGCTACATAATCAAAATTGCTTCAACAATACCTTAGAATATCAACTTACATTTCAGTAACAACTACCATTCGCTTATACTTGACTATACAATGTCACATTATCATCTTACAACATTTCCAAGATCAAGACACCTACACCATCTCCTCTTCTTGGACTTTTGGGTGTCAATTATCGACAACTCTACTCACATCATTGTATCTCATAGCCAATCTAATCACTAATACACTTCGGCATATTTCAGAATATTTTTCATCTTTAACTAACAATAACATTTCGGAGATGGAAACATGACCATTTCTACATCAACTTGAAAACATCACTCAATTTCTATACACAAAACTCATCATCAACTAACACCCACAGTAACATCACCCATCTTTGACACGTCATTCCTACATCGAAAGCTCGCCAAATCAAACATGTAGAGTAAACTTTTAGCAACTGCGTTAAATACACTTCTACTGCACAACTTTGATAATTCATATTAAGTCATCATACTATTTCAAACCTTGTTTCATAAAATAATTTATAAGTCGCATCGTAGTCTCAGAATTCCTTCAACTTCCACCATAAAATCCTTGTTCACTTTATATCCTCAACCTATCACTTTGTTCACCATTATGCTAGCACGACAATTATATACCCTCTAACATGATTCCGTCTACTATCAAAAAGAGATTAAGGGTGATCGGTTCCTCAATTTGTCAATAGATAGTCGGGAATCATAATGGAGTATAAACCATCATTACCAATTACAATAGGGTTTCTTTAAAACTTGTACTTACGTCACCGAAAGAAACATACTTCCATAATTTCCAAAATCATCAAAACATGCCAACACATATGTCTAACATTTACATACTAATACTCCTCTAACGATAACATCAGAACAGAGTTTCTTTAGGCCATCATCAACACTCATTATTCTTGAAATCATACTCGCCTCTTCGCACACCCAACTATAACTCGCAGTTCCAAGGATTCCAACAACTTCTACAACTCGTTCGATCGATTACCAAAGATTTCATGGCAAGGCCTACAATAACCTGTTAACTAATCGTTGTTCCCACGTCAACAACCCTACAATCCAACAACAATGCAGAACACAGTAGCTTTCTAAATCCCATCAATCCTTACATTACTCCACATCCTCCGAGAAGTAAATACCAACAATTCGTGCTCATTCTTTTTCCAAGATTCTCCAACAACTCTTACACTATCTCCTTTAACAGTACACTACATCAACAACTCGCAATCGAATTATATCCGAGAAGCACCGCTTCTCCCCTAGTTAGATTCAAACCAAATCAAGCGGACAACAAATTAGAAACACAAAAAGTACAGATAGTGTTTCACACACTTATTGCGTACAGAGGAATAAACAACATTAAACGACACTGACCGGACGGACCGACCTGTAAATTTTCGTTCAATTTTGAGCAACTAAATATATCGCTTAATTCGCCTAATTGTCTAAAGCGGTCAAATTTATTCTGCTACCACTATTTATTTTTCTACATTAATAAATTATTCTACTATACTAATTCTCACCATCAACTATTAATCTTGGTTGTTGTTAAGAAAACCAGTCTGCTAGCATTTTCCTGTGTTCTGTTATTTTATTCTGCTATGGCTATTTGTTTTGCTACACTGCTACATGATACATAATACACAAACCAATTATATATACTAAACAACCTATAATATTCTAACTATGCTACATAATATATATAAGAACATCGTGTACTTAATGATTTCCTAATGTCAAAAACAACTATGCCTAAGCCATACTTCCCTACCCCACGTGGCTGCAAGAAAAATAGGAAGAAAGGTGCGAGGCGCCCACCCCAAGCTTAAAGCGCCCTCCCTCTTGGCCTTGTGGGGCCCACACGACTTCTTCTTCAAAAATTGGGACGACCGTCCCCTAACAACTTCATCTCCTTCATCGTTTTCCCGCATTTTTCTTATTTTCCAATGCCAAAGTTCATATGTATTGTCCCAGAATAATTTATTTTCCCATAACACAATCTATTTTTAACAGCAAAATTCACACAGGAAGCATATAACCACATAATGCAACAATATCAATGGCAATATCACAGAATCACAAATTCATCGCGAAAATAAAAATTTTACAAGAATTTTATATAACTCTAAATTCCACATAAAATTCATCATACAATCGATTATATAAGTTGAACCCCACCCCTTACCTTTGGATTGAAGAGAGCTCAAAAAATCGATCGGAAAAATGGCAACTATCAGACTGCAATTGAGCTTTTCTCCTCACTGCAAGCAAACCCTTATTCCCAATTTCCTCTTCTACTGCTACGTGGTGTTTCTTTTATTTTTCAAATATGCTACTTGTTTTCTTAATAATACTACTTAAGCCACTAAAAATAATAATGAGCCACTAACTCCCATTGGGTCTACTAACTATTACACCTCAAAATGCTATTTCACCCCTATAATTAACTCAACCTTATTTAATTAATAATTCTAAAATTAATAATAAAATTCTAATCATGAGTATCCTAAAAATTAATCGGAAAATACTCCATAATATTTAATTAAAATATTTAATTAAATGCGAGTGTTACATGTTGCATCCTAACCAAAGCAAGTTGAAGGTCCTCTACATCACCTGAATCATAAGTAGTAGTAAAAAGTAAATCAGCGAAATGCGCTTTGTGAGAATAAGACATCTTTAACTCAATAGATCTTGCTTGCACCCATAGAAGATAAGGCTCCAAAGAAATAACTCCTCTCTTCCCTAGATTCTCTTTTCCCTTCCTATGAATATGACACCAAGCTTTCTCCATATCCTTCCTTAGTGCTTTGTGCTCTTCACCCTCTTTAAGAAATAAGCCACTAACATGAATACTCTTTGGTTTATCCTTCAATGGATAACAAAACTGACGATGCACAAAAACAAGATTGTAGCTAATGCATCCCTTTGTACCAAGAATAGGAACATTGGGAAAGCTACCATAGTTGTCGATAATCTTTAAATCATAATAAACCTGATGATACCAGACAATATCAGAATGAGTAAGAGCCATAATATTTGGAGCCCAACGAGGTTCCCTCATAGGATCCCAAAAAGCATCAGATCGAGGAAAATGAGAAACAAACCAATGGTATAGAAACGGTGCACAACAAATGATCCTCCATTCCTGACAGAATTTTCGAAGATGGATAACATAATAAGTCTCAGCAAGAAGTGCGGGAACTGGATTCCTAATCATGAAGATCCTGATAGTATTAACATGAACAATGTCGTCAACATTAGGAAACAAGAATAACCCATAGGCAAGCAAGGCAAAGATAGCTTCAAAAGTTTTCATACTCTTCATATCAGCAAAGTAACGAGCTTTCTTAAACAAAAATGCAGCTGATAATCCTCTGATACATCCTTTGGTTGTCATATTGTCTTCAATCTCATACCTACTCAGGTGAGTAATGACAACAATCTCATGATACTTAGGCTCCTCCTCCAAACCAATGAAAGGAACAAAACTAGTAATAGGCCGACCAAACAGAAAAGAATACTCCTCCAATGTAGGAACCAGCTGATAGTCAAGAAAAGTGAAGCAATGGTATAATGGATCATCGAACTAGAACAATGTTTAAATAAGACCATCCTTCATCTTGAGCTTCGTCAAAGATACAATAGCTCCGTACATCTTCCGGAAATCCTCTAGACTCTCAATCTCGTCAATCAAGCTCATCAATTCATCAATCTTCGGATCATTGAAATTGTATTTCTGAGTCATCATCTGCCAAAATCCATGGTCAAAGTATACCTAAGATATTTAAAAAGGTCAGTCTTAAGTTCCTTGAACAGTTGTTTGAAAAAATGCATATGGGTGCATGAATGCATGATGCAACAATCGCAACAAAGATCCCAAACATCAGGTCCATAGGTTCGACGTCAAGAGCATGAAGTCAAAGGGTACAACCTATATGGTATACTAATATTTTTCACCTGTAGATCAAGGGTCTAAAAGGAATCCCCTGAGTTTTCATTCCTCCATCGAATGCTACTAACTTCCCGATGTACTCGGTAATTATCAATACTATCATGTGAAACTTGTCTGGGTGCAGTATTGCGTGGCGACTACTTCCGAATAACTCCGTAATAGTACCCGCACTACACCTAAAAAAGGCCAGGATAAGTTAAGGGTTCTACAATTGCTCAACTTCAATGATCAGGTCGAAAGAAGTCTTGTCTTCCAGATCGCTCGGTGAAATAAATACCACAGTCAAAGAGGTCTTCACTATGTAGGGGATCTGATGCATCCTTCTTCGGGAATACTCCCTAAAAGCTAACATGACTATACCACCCGTCCTATCTTAAGTTTTCACAAGTCTGGGTAAAGGACTCAAAAGAGATCACCAAACACACTCGTAAAATAGAAAAATCCAGACAAACATATATATATATATATAACAGATACAACAAATATAAAACATACATACAAATAAACAAAAATAGGGTCAACCCACTTAGAGATGGACCTGCAAGAGGTCAATTTGTCCCCAGTGAAGTTGCCACTTTTCTGTAGCGACAAAAAACTCTGAGTATAAGAAATTGAATTGACTCAACTCATAAAATAACAATGAAGTCGCCACCGTGCTTTTATTTTATGAATTTCTGGTATAATATATGAGATGTCGAGGATAATGTCACAACACTTATATCTGCTTGAACACAACTAACCAAGACAGTATTTAACAGTACAGGAAGCAATAAAAACATAGAGAGTTGTTAACCCAGTTTGGTTCTAACTAATCTACATTTAGGGCTTCCAAGCCAGGGATGAAGTTCACTATTAGTAGTTTTAGTTCAGAGCTAAACCTTCCCTGTTTACACCTCCTCACTTAATCAAATTACCCAATGACCCTTCTACCTAAGATACCATAGTTAGATATGAGAACCTCCGCTCACTCCCTCAGTACCACAACCCTTGATACTAAAAACCACTAAAACTGAAGACACTCTTCAAACACACACAATCAAACTTTCTTCAAAGCTTATGGTGATTGAAAAATTACAAGTCAAAAACAGTCCCTCTCAATTAGAAATACTCAAGAGGCTCACAATTAACAATTGACAACCAACACAATGAACAACCAAAAATTAAAATCTAAACTCTCGAAAACTGGAACGGCCAATTGCAAAATCGGGTTTGTAGCCTTTAAATAGAGTAACAACAACTAGGGTTGCTTTACTCACAAGTCTTCCGCGCCTCCTGTCTATTCTCCATGAAAACATGATATTAAATCTCCAAGTAAAATGCTGAAGGCATTTCTCAAGCTTCCTTAATCGAAGCATACAAATAACAAACAAACTGACTTCCTAAAAATTCTGCACTTCTGTCAGTTTCACATGCAGGACATCTGCTGTGACATCTACTACTTCAGTAAAATTCATGTTATTTCTAACCAGAATGTTTTTCCAAAATAGCTGCCAATAAATAGAACCAACATTTTTTCCAAAGTACTAGGAAAAAGAGTGAATAAAATACTAACAAAATGAGATCAAGGTACGGGGGTTAGTTATGCAAAAGGAAGATGTTAGGAACCCAAAGCTTCTACAATACTCCGCAGGAACCTTTTTGAAAATTTGTATATGTGTTAAAAAAGATATGTACAACTCAAAGAGGAGAATTTAAGCTCGTATTCTCATCAACAAGCATTCTCAAAACCAAGTGGAAAACGTCTCTCTTCACTACATATTATAGAAGTATGGAGGTTTGCATCACTACAAAGAATTGACAAGAGTCTTTTCTTTCAAGAAAATGGTTTTTTTTAGGAAAGCCACAAAGGGCTCAAAAAGTTTGAGTGAGGTTATTTATTTTCTAGTCTTATGAAAAATGGTCAAGGTATTGTTAAATTGATTGAGAGTTGATTAAGAAAAAGAAGTTTTGAAAAATGCACGCACCTTTTACTTTTTATGAAAGTTGTTTGAGTTTAGAAAACAAGAATTCTTTGAAAAAGAGAGGGGATTTTGAAAATTAAAGAATATGGGAGGAGATGAAGAAGCTAACCTATGTACAAAAAAGTAAAAGGTAAGGGTAAAGAAAGATCTAACTGGGTAGGAAACTTAGTACTTGACATCAAAAGTCAATACAATATTCCTTCCTTTGGATTAGCAACCAAGCAATTAATTGGACAAAAAGACCAAGTCTTAGATAAACCAATGCCTCAGATGAAATTATGTCTTTCAAAAATCGGGTAACATAACGGTTGTATTTGGAAGAATCCACTCATAAATGAGTATACATAGAACAACCTGCACACAGAAAAATAACAGCCCAAGAACAAACAGAATCCTACTAAGATCACAGAATCTTTGAAATGACAAGAAATGAAATGCTCAGATGAGAAAAGAAAAAATGACATGAAAATGTAAATGTTAAAAATAAAGGGCATAAATATAAATAGCATAAGAGTAAATGACATAAAAATATAGGCATAAAATAAAAGGCATAAAAATAAGGTCAATTGTTAGTAAATTAGTAAGGTAAGCTAGATGATCATCTTGAAGCATGCGCATGAAGACTTGCCAGAAGCTTGATAGAATCATAGCGATCACACGACAAGTTTCAATTGCTTTTTTTTGAAGTATATAACCTATTTTGGAACAATCAAAGATCTCAACACTTGATCAAGGATGATTGAGAATTTCACTTGGACAAAGCTAGTAAAACCATATTAGAAGCTTGATTAAAGAATCATAGCGACTACACGACAAATATCACAAGTGTTGAACCAAAATCAAAGCTCAAACCATCTTTTGGGGATTTCACAAAGCATAAAGTTCATGCCGACAGTTGATCATTTTCCGATTCGGGACAAAATGTAGAGCTATGTTAAGTAATCTCCAAGTAACCTATGTAGAGGTCACCCTACAACGAGGTCTGTCAAGCATGATTTATGAGTTGAAAAATTAAACGAGGGGAATGATATGTAGATCATCCTCTAATGTTTGTCAACACATGGAAAAGAAAAAAGAATGGGATAAGATTAAGAGGGAGGGGAAATTATAGTTCAACATGGATTATATTCTCAACATTCTTCAATCTTTAAGTTCAACCACTCATCTTGGTGGATTAAGGAAAAAAATATATTATTAACTCAAAGCACAAAGAATGAATTGAACAATTCATCCTTTGATAGATTTGAATCAACAATACATTTTTCCAACCTCATCAACACCCAACGTCCATTGAAATTAAAGAGGAATTTGGTACCCAAGACTACAATCCAAGGAAAACATCAAGAGAATGGAGTAGAAGATGAGTAATCATCCAAAACAAGTCAAAAACCACATTCTGCTATGTGCGAATCGATTGCACTCTGGCGCAAATCGATAGCACAATAGTAGTTTTCAAAAAAATTACGCAAATAATAGCAATTACAATCGATTGCCCTAACATGTACAATCGATTTCAAACTATGTAGAACAAAATATCACATTTCAAAAGGCTAAATTCTTGTTCAAACTTTTGACCAAACACCTTGTGATACTTGATTCAATTGAGCACGAAAATTACACTTAATTTTTGAGAAATTAACATCAATGGAACTAAAAACAAGTTTGCTCAATGGATCAACACACAAGAATTATCAAGAGATCACATAGTAGAAGATGAAGATCAACACTCACCAGTTGAAGATCTTGAAAAAAAATGGCAAGAGTAACACTTCAAATTGCTTCAATCTCGCTCCAATAATCAGAATTACAAGCTTAGATATAGAGAATTGATGAAGAAAAAGAGTGTGGATGGAGGTTTAGCTCAAATTTTAACAAATTCCAATGAAGAATTTGTTAAACTTTATGAAGAAGAAGAGCTTTGAGTGAATTAGGAGAATTGGGGAAAATGAAAATAGTAGAGAAATATTTTGACAAGGTGAGTTTGGCTATCAAAAGCTTGAAATTTGAATGAGAGGTGGCCTCTACTTATAAGGTTTAGGCTTGGGATTAGTGGTTGTTTGGAGTTTGGTTTGGATATCAAAATTAGGCATGGAAAATAGATTTGTAGCTAAATTTGAATCAATTATGATTATGTAATCAAAATGAGGGTGTATGATAGTGTTTAATGATGATGCAATATTGGCACTTTGAGTGATCACATACTAAATTAAAAAATAAATAGAAAATAGAAAAGAAATTGGAGTCAAAGCCCAGACACTTGAAATTGCCCGATTTTTAAGATTTTTCGTGTGTGTATATCGATTGCACTTAGATGCAAATCGATTGCACTGAGTTTTTTTTTTGAAAATTTGTCTGAAACTAACAGTGAGCAATCGATTGCTCCAAAGTGCAAATTGATTGCATAGCACAAAAATTTGATAAATTGGTTCAAAATAAGCGCGGGGGAAAAAACACCGGAAAAACTTACACTTGTGAGACGTCTTGGCTTGGTACCTACAAAATACATAATATACAAAGCAAAAAATATTTTTGGTATTTTAATTAGAGAATAGAAGATGAAATAAATGCAGATCCAGCATATATGCAGAACACAATTAGGGTGCTTGGTGATTCCTTGAGAGCAAACTTAAGATTTTGATGCATTGTGATGATGGGATGAGAGAGAATCTTCGGGGCAAAAATTTGGGTACAACAATTGTTTATCACCTTGATTCCATTATTTTTCCATAATAATCTTAATGATGTGAACTTTAACTTCATTTGTGTTTCAAAGCATGAAGTCGTTTGGAGGATGCCTCAAAAGTACAAAAGATTATAGGTCATTTCATGGATTTTCATCAAATCCACAAGGCCACACCTTTCTCAATTTTTATAATTTTTGGTTGAATATTTTTCCACAATGTCATTTAAGATGTCTACTTCATCTTTGATGGCCAAGAGAAAAGTTTGAGTGGAAGACCATGTGTAACACGGTGGGAGAACTGACTTGGTTGTTTTGCGTTTTATCGCAAATATTGCGGTTAGCAAGAGTCGCCATCGACTTTTCTTTTATCCAATAAAAGAAAGGTGAAAATAACAGGAAAAACCTTTTATCGTTATGATTACGGGATTTAATTATGAAAAGGGAAGGTATTAACACCCTTTCCATCCATAGTTATCTACGGGCTGTTAATTGCTTCACTCACCTTTTGAAAATATGCTTTGTATGTGTGTTATTTGTTTGAAAATATTTTGCTTTAACTTTGTAATGATTCTTGTATCAGTCCTCAAGAATGTATACGAAGTGTTTGAAAATATTTGTTTGAAAAATGTAACTTTGTAATGATTCTCGTATGAATGTGTACAAAGTGTTTGTTTGATAGTATTTTTGAAAAGAGTGTGAGGTGTGAAAAGCATTTTGATTGGAACAAGCAATTAAAATTATTACCCACTCGGAAGGTCGTTCTTGTTATTTTCCTTCCCCTTTAGGGTAGTTCTATCCATACCATTAGTTGGAAGGTAACCTTATCCGTTGAATGTGAAGGGACAGGCGTAGGGTCATCGTATGATCATTGAAGGCAACACTGTAAGGATACCTTAGCATTTCGTAGGGATGATCATCACTTCTTCCTAGGCAACAACTGAGGGACAAGATCATATATTCGTAGGCAACATCAGAAGGTCATCGAGGGACTATGATCTTTGTATCGAATGGACTGTGATAATGTTATTCGTAGAAAACTTTTGCTAATGGTATCCCTACGTTCGAGTGACTTGACCATTATTTCGTAAGGCAACAAGAGAGGATACCCTAAAGGCGTGAGTGTGCAAAATGATTCAATTCAGATATTTATCTTGAGATTTAGGGTTATCTAGGATTGCTTTTAGTCTTGCCATACAGTCCTATTAACATACATCTAGGTAGTTTATATATACTGTTTATAGGGTGCAGAAAGTAAAAGTGCGGAACGTAAATCCTACGCTATTATAAGGCTTTGGGGTTGATACATAATTGGAGGTGCGGAAAAGTAAATGCAAAATGTAAAAGCCGTAATTAAACTATTACATCCTGTGAGCAGATACATAATTATAAAAAATTGCGAGAAATTTAAACCTAGCTATTACAACTTGGAAACAGTTACAATAATTGAAAAAATATCGAGAAGAGGATTGAATCATAATAAAGGAAATAATGTTAGAAAAAAAGTTTTTAATGTTAGTAAAAATGTTTAAGGTTAGTAAAAACCTAAATTAATGAAGAAAAATATTTTGGTATTTTTTGTGGAATTGATTTTAATTAAGAAAACAAATTAAAGTTAAATAACAGTTAATTAATCAAATAATTTAAATAAAAGAAAAAATAAAATGTTTTTTGTGTCAAAAATTAAATAAGTATTTTTATGACCTAAATCTAAAAAGAAAATTATTTTATGGTTTTTTATAATTATTAGAAAATTGTTTGAAAAGATATAAAATAAAAGAAATAAAAAAAATAGAAAATAAGAAGAAAGTGTTAGTGAGGAAATTGGCAAAAAATAAGTTTTAGGCGCTAGGATTCAAACTGGGTACCCGAGGGTGAAAGGCTTTTGCGTGCTTGCCATTTGAGCTACATGCGCTTGGTGTTAGTAAAAAGAAACAAAACTATTATATAATAAAACAAAATTTTAAAATATTTTCAAATTTGAAAATGCACGCAGGGGGTCGTCTTCCTCATTTTTGAATACATGCTTTTACCTACGGACACAGTGTGTTGGCAAATCCTTTACCCACAGCTTCGTCCATCACTATAGCACCTGCAAATTTCCAAATTCAAAAATATGTAATATAAATTGGTTATGAAACCATGGATCGATTGGACACTTCGTCCTAAACACGATGGTACCCTTGGTTTGGTCTAATTTTGGTTGTTTTGTAAAGCCTTAATTTTGAGCTATGAACCCTAGCCATGGTGAATCGCGATAGCCGCACTTAAACTTCAATCAAACTATCCAGAAATCATCGAAACTTCATCACAAACACAAATATATGGTTAAATTCAATTAAATATGCATATATGTATGAAATCAAAATTCAAAAAGATGAACCAAACCGTGATCACGTTCTTGCAATTCTGGGTGCTTCGATCGATGGTGAGGATGCAGTTAGCTTCAGAAAGCAACGACGAATTGGTTGGGAACCTTGGAATGGCTTCAATCGGTCGAATTCTTGGTCTGCAAGTTTCTTGAATGTCACGAATTTATGCAACATGGTTGGGGTTTGTGGGCCTGCAAGAACTCGCCTTGAGCATCTGGAATGCTTGTGAATATATAGTACAATGAATTAGGTTAACAAACTTAATGAGAAATCAACCTTTGAATGCAAAGATATTTGATCGGAAATCAACATCAAATATTTATATTTTTGATCTTCAATCAACTCCATCTCATGCCAATCAGATCTTGCTCTAATTTTCCAGCTTGATATGATTATCTTGGACCTCAAGAAACTTAAATTTACAGCCTTGCACTCACCCCATTTTATTTTATATTTTATTTTAATTAAAATTGAATTAAAGTGAATTAATTCAAAAATAAATAAAATAATTAAAACCAATGTGCGTGGATGGGCTTAGAAGCCCTTTGCAATGTTAGAAACAAGTTTAGATTAAAGAAACATGGGCCCATTTGGAAGATTTTCAAGTTTGATCAATATTTTCTTCATGCATTCCTTCAAAATTTCTAATTTTTCTCAAGGCATAACTTGGTCAATTTTTATTATTTGAGAGTGATTTTGGACTTTTTAGTAAGATTAAGATGTGCTCTAAGAGCTCCCTTTCGTTTCGTCTTCATTGAAGCTTCCATGCTCATGTACACTTGTTTAGAAAAAGATGACTTTTTGTTGACTTTTGAAAGGACCTATAATGTCTTGACCCATATCTCTCAAATGAAGAATTTCTAGACAAACCATGTGAAAGACAAAGTTGTAGAGAATTGAATTCCCTTTAAAATGAGATTTAGTGGAAAAATATCTGATGAAGTATGTGAAAGTTATGTTTGGTCAAAGTTTTGTTGACTTTTCATCAAGAAACCCTAATTTAGAAACTTTTGACTTTTGATCATTCTTTGATTTTTCTTGATGAATCGTGATCAACCCTTGATCAAATTATGAATGTGACTTCAAAACCCTATGTTGACCAAAAATGACTTTCAACCATTTGAGCAATTGACTGAGTAAACTTGAGTTGTGAGGCTTGTAATTTGATATGATGATACTTTGAAGCATATGAGGAGACATGATAATCACTTGAATCATTAGAACTCATCTTTGTCTTGAGATAAGCAAAACCCTAGTGGTGGGTTGATTGCTTAGGAGAGGGTTTGTTTGGTCAACCCTTGAGTAGTTCTTGAGTATGGAGATGCATCTTGATCTTGAAAATAGGAGGGAAATTTTTGGTCTGTGTGTTTTTGGTGTTTTCAATAGACATAAATTTGGATTCAACACATCAAATGTTATCTTTCCAAACACATTGAAAATCTTGAAATCTCAGCTATTTAAAGAGTCCAAGTTTGCATCATAAAGGTCCCTGAGTAATGAGCTATGTGTGTTCGAAGTAGGCTCCATGGAATTTCTTTTTGCTTTGAAGTCATGATTTTACCATGAGTAAACTTGGATTACAAGGTGAATTACTCAAAATTTAGTTGCTAAACATGTTTAACTAATTGCCCAGATGCGTTTTGATAAAGTTTGCACATGGTGTGAGGTTGTGTTGAGGCATTTCGAGTCACACTTTTGGCATGATTTTAGCTAGCTTTATTTGCAAGATTTCACTATAATTTCTCCTCACTTTCATCACCACTCACTTCCCTATATTTAGAGTGACATATTCCATTCATTTCCTAAAGCTTAGAGAGCCAGAAAACCAATGCCAAACTACGTCCACAACTCAATTTTTGCAACTTCGAATCCTTAGTTAGAGCCTTTAAATTTCCAATTTAATAATTCCATAAGCTTCATTGAGCTTTTCTGAAGCTTCTCCAATAGGAATCAAGTCTTGAGGTGCCCTAAATTGTTCTAGCTAAGTCCAATTTTAGAGCAAGTTTCACGTACTTCGTTGAGGCAGATTTCTTAATCAACCAAATCAATCAAAACAAAGGCCTAACCTACTCTCCTCATATCTCTGATTCTCATGGTCTTTACAATTTTCACTTTCGTTGAGATTTGATCCTGTACTTCGAAAACTCATTACTCGCTATTATTATGGTTTTTTGCAAATCGAGCTTCATACAGTTTATTTAAATTTGGCGCGATGGTACCATTAGAATCGTCTTGAAGAGACAAATCTAATTCTACCGGTCTATTTTTCTATTTTTACGGTTTGAGGGACTATAATTTTGGTTGGATGTAGATTGAAGATGATAAAATGTCTCGTCTTCGACCAACGATATGGTGAAACTTTATTTTTTTGAAATGGATCTGATATTGATGCTTTACCATCCGCGCATTTCAGGAGCCCTTTGTTCTGGTTACTTTAGTGAGTCAAACTCAATCCAACGCGTCATATATTATGAAAAAATTCACAAAAATATTTTCAAATATTCTCTTTTTGGTTTATTTTTGCAAAATTTTATATATGGATTTGATTTTATTTATGATTTTTATCGTTTATTTGAACTGTTTAAATGTTTAAAAATACTTTTTGACATTTTTTAATTCTGAAAAAATTAAGGAAGAATCCAATAGTCTCTTGACAAATATTGGTGACCTAATCTTATTTTTATTTCTAATTTTTTTATTTTTTGCCAATTTTAGTTCATTTTTCTATTTTCTTTTATTTTTAAAAAATAGTTTCTGACTTTCAAAATTTCTGAAAATTTTTGTAAACACATGATGACCTTTGTCTGACCTTGGATAATTTTCTTGGAGTTTTATTTTGATGTATGGATACCATTATGTATATCATCAATAAAAATCCCATTAAATAATCAATTTTAAAATCATTTTTAATTATTATTTTATTTTATTTAGTTATTTAATATTTGCTTCTGACTTGGATTCATTTTGGGGCAAAATTTTCATCAACATCAATGGAACTTGGGTGTTGATAGGTCTTAAGACCAAATCCCCCAAGATGGTTGATTGATTTTGATGAAGTTAGACTAGATGAATTCATCTGATGAAGTCCAAATCCCATTCTTATTTTTACATGTGTTGGAAACATCAAGAGGATAATCTATATATCACTCCTATAGTTTGTCTTTTCAAGACATAGATTATTATTCACCAGGCTCATTGTAAGGTGACATCACTACAAAAAGAATAATTTTCGGTAGCGCCTCTATGAAAGCGCTTTTTAGAGAAAGCGCTTATATAGGCTTTAAAAAAATTTTGCTTAAAAAAACGCTTTCATAGGGTTCCCTAAGAAAGCGCTGCTAAAGGCATAAGAAATAACTAACCTAAGAAAGCGCTTTTGAAAAGCGCTCTTATAGGTGGCCTTAAGAAAACGCTTTTAAAAAACGCTCTTACAGGCTGCCTTAAGAAAGCGCTTTTAAAAGCGCTGTTATAGGCTATGATAAGAAATCGCTTTTGAAGGAAAAAGCGCTCTTATATATGGGCTTATGAAAGCGTTTTTAAAGCGCTTTCATAGATTATTTTAAAATTAAAACTGAAAACCCTAAAATACGATTTCATTATTCATTCTGCTTCTGCGTTCTTGTTTCCCTGCATTTGCTGCTACCTGCGTTCATCTTCTTCTCTCGTACCTGCTACCTGCTACATTTCAAGTCGTTCCACCGCCGTCTCGTCCTCTGCCTCTCATGGTCATCACGTCCTTAGTCTCTCACGGCCGGAAACTCCCTGTTTCCCTGTTGGCTTCTCTCCGTGGAAGAACTCTGTTTCGCTGTTTCTGTTCGTTCTCTGCTCGCCTTCCCACTGCTCCAGATTATTCAAGGTAAATTCATTTTTGTTGTTATTGTTTAAATTGAAGTTTGATCATAGTCATTGAACTATCATTGTTTCTGTCCGTTCTCTGTTTTTGTTGTTATTGTTGTTGTTCATGTGTGTTGCTGCCCGGATTTTGTAATGTTTGTTCTTTGTTTTTGTTGTTATTGTTGTTGTTCATGTGTGTTGTTGTTCATGTGTTATTGTTGATATCAATTGTATAATGTTGACAGAAGAGATAATTAGAAACACATACAAATTTTGATTCTTGTGAAACCTTAATGTATCTCAGTTATATTCTTTTTCACTATCATGTAACTCTAGAATGAATTCGTGGATGCTTTTGTTTGTGCATTAATCTTAGATGGGGGAAGTATATGGGATGAAACCTTACTTTCATATTTGTTCTTGAGTACATTAATCCTCTCTTTCAAATGGGATCCCATTATAAATGCATTTTCTTGAAGCCAATCATGCTGTCGTACAAACAGGGTTTCCACCATTTCAGATTTAATTATGTAGTTTTACAAACCTATTTTTTTTAATAGAACTTTAATGCGCGTTACTAAGTTTGTTCATGGCTACCCGGATTTTGTTACGTTTGATTTATAGCTTGTATTGAATTTGGTTTATCATGTTAGTTTCACTTACATTCATTCATGTAGATTCATCCTAATGTTTATAATAGATGTTTTCTTTTCTTTGAATTAGCAGCGTTTCCTGACCTAGTTCGACGTACGATGCTCATTCTCCGTGTTTCTTTGAGTTCGATAAATCCGAGGTAAAGTTTTTTCCTCAAATTATTAGTATTGTGATGAATTTGTCTTAAATTGCCTTTCGTATGTTGCGTTTTCTTGATACGGATCCATTCCGTGTATACTTTGCGTTTTGACAGAAACGCAGTATACTATTTTGTGCACTAATTAGTTGATATGGATAAGACATGGATGTATTCCAATTGATTGTCGAAAGACTACGAGAATGGGGTTTCAGAGCTTGTTAAGTTTGCTATTGCACACGCCAAAGTCCCCAGTTGAATGAGATGTCCTTGTTTGTATTGCTGTTATGAGAACCGGGTTGACGCAGTTTAGTTGGCATCGCATTTAATACGGTATGGAATTGATAGAAGTTATACATGTTGGAATATGCATGGTGAGAAAAGTAACGGGAATGTTGAATCGGGGGATAAGAGGACCTATGCTTCAAAAGACAATTACACATATATATACGATTATGATCGAGTCGAAGAAATCGAAGAAGTGCTTGAATAAGATCTTAATGATTGTCCCAAAATGTTCGAGAGGTTGGTAAGCGATGCAGAGAAACCATTGTATAATGGTTGTACAAAATTCACAAGCTTGTCTGTGGTGTTACAGTTGTACAACTTAAAGGCCGACAATGGATGGTCGGATAAAAGTTTCACAAAGTTATTAGCCCTTATGAAATATATGCTACCAGAGGATAATGTTCTTCCCAATCGAACGTATGAGGCCAAAAAGATGTTGTACTCTATTGGCATGAGCTATGATAAGATACATGCATGTCCAAAAGATTGTGTTTTGTTTCGAAACGAGAATGCATCGTTAAATGAGTGTCCTAAATGCGGTGCCCCTCGATATAAGAAGAAGTTGTCTCCGACAAAAGTCTTATGGTATTTTCCTATAATCCCGAGATTTAGAAGGATGTATCATAGTGAAACCGATTCAAGACACTTGACTTGGCATTCAGATGAAAGAATTATTGATGGAAATTTTCGACATCCGGCAGATTCTCCATAGTGGATGAAAATTGATAGTGATTATCCTGAATTTGGAAAAGAAGTAAGAAACCTTCGCTTGGGATTGTCTACTGATGGAATGAACCCACACGGTATTCAAAGTATCTCGCATAGCACATGGCCTGTAATTCTTATGATTTATAATCTACCTCTGTGGCTATGTATGAAGCGTAAGTACATGATGTTATCTATGTTAATTTCTGGGCCTAAACAACCAGGAAATGACATAGACGTATACTTGGAACGATTAATCGAAGATTTGAAGATTTTGTGGGAGAACGGTGTGGAGGTTTATGATGGTTATACGAAAGAAAGTTTCAACTTGAGGGCGATGTTGTTTGGAACAATTAACGATTTTCCAGCATACGGAAATCTATCCGGGTATAACATTAAAGGTGAAAAAGCGTGTCCTGTCTTTGAAGATGGAACCGATACGATGCGATTGAAACTTTGTCATAAGAATGTCTTTCTCGGTCATCGTAGATTTTTAACTTCTAAACATCAGTATCGTGGATGGAGAAAAGCGTTCAATGGAGATACCGAACAACGTAGAGCTCCGCCTGGATTGACAGGTGATCAAATTTTTGAAAAGGTGAAAGATGTGAGTATTCAGTTTGGCAAGCCTTTTGCACATAAAGTTGTCACAGGTGGGTGGAAGAAGAGATCAATGTTTTTTGAATTGCCATATTGGAAATCTTTGTACGTAAGACATTTTCTTAATGTGATGCATATTGAAAAAAATATATTTGACTGTGTTATTGGTACGTTACTCAATATAAAAGGGAAGTCTAAGGATGGCCTTAAAGCAAGGGACGACATGGTAGACATGGGAATAAGAACTGAATTGGGACCCGTGAAGAAAGGAAGATGGACATATCTACCACCTACTGTTTACATTCTATTTCGTGTCTTCCTCCGGTGTCAGCGGAGCAATAATTACTAGGGAACCGAAGTCAGTAAGAGAGCACTTGGTCGATAGATTCATGGCAACTGGCAGTACAAAAAGCTTGTATCTTTTGGCGTATAATTCAGGGTTAGATTTTCATTCTAAGTTCATTTTAATATTTGTATTTTATACATTAAAATTTTCATCTAAATTGTTGCTGTAATTTATAGATGTCACTTGTTGTTGCTTGCTATCGATCCCATAAAAGAAGTGGTCTATTATCTGAATTTAGTTGACGGGTGATTGGATAAATTATCCGGATATGAAGATAATGATTAATACGTAAATGACATTATTCTAAATATTTTTTTGTGTTTATATATTTAACTATTTCTATGTCATTGTTCTAAATAAATATTTTAATTTTGTCAGTTCAATACAAGTATTCCGATGTCAAAGGGAAGCACGGGTACCACGGTCTAAATCAAACAACATTAATTGGATCAAAGTACAGGTATATTAATTTCCACAATTTTGCTTATAATATTTATGCTACTTGATAAGACAATACATCTATAAATTCTTATTTGTTTTTCTATGTAGTGTCCTCAACAACAAAACGACATATATTGCGGATACTTCGTTTTGAAGTTTATCAAAGAAATCATTCAAATGAATGAAAAAGAGATTCCAATCACGGTATGGATTTATAACTTATTATGGATTTATATTTTGTTTTATTATTTATCGGATATTTCATACAATTTATTACTTTTAACTAAATCATGAATATTTTTTGTTTTGTTATGTAGTATTTTGATGAATACAAGTGTGCATATTACACGAAACATCAATTGGTGGAACTCAAAGAGGAGTTGCGTCAATATTTTATTGAGCAAAGAATCTTATAAGGTATGAATACATTATTGTGTGAAAATGGTTATGAATATATTGTTTTGTGTATACAATACTGACCGTGTTATGTTCATATCTTGCAGGATCAGGACCTTGAATATATATGTACATTATGACTGATTTACTTAGTGTTATATAGCTGATTTTGTTAGGGTTGATTTTGGTACATTTAAAAATATATTAATTGAATTACATTGGTGTATATATATTTTGGATATGAATGGTATATAATGGTATTTGTATATAATATTTAAATTTGGTATTTGGATAACAATGTTATATAATGGTATTTGTATATAAGATTGTAAATTACCGGATATGAATTACAGGTTTATGAAATAATACTGCAAAAAATGCAGGTTTAAAAATTATTTAAATTATTTATTTTTCAGTAGAAAACCTATGAAAGCGCTTTAAGCAAAAAACGCTGCCATAGGCCACCTATGAGAGCACTTTTTGAGTAAAAGCGCTGCCATAGGCCACCTATGAAATCGCTTTTAAAAGCGCTTTCGTAGGCCTACCTATGAAAGCGCTTTTCACCAAAAAGTGCTTTCATAGGTGGCCTAAGGCAGCGCTTTTTTCTGGAAAAACGCTTTCTTAGGCCTACTTTAGAATGCCTTTAATGCATTCTGTAGGCACCTATGAAAGCGCTTTTCCAGGAAAAAAACGCTACCTTAGGCCTACCTATGAAAGCGCTTTTTGGTGAAAAGCACTTTCATAGGTAGGCCTACGAAAGCGCTTTTTTCTAAACAAAAATCGCTGCTAAAACCTATAGCAGCGCCACCTACGAAAGCGTTTTAAAGCCCAAAAAAAGCGCTTTCGTAGGTCATTTTTGGCATAGTGCATGTATATAGGTTATTTGGCGATTGCTTAACATAGCTCTAAAGTTTGTCCCTCAGATAAGAAAGTTGGTTCTTCGTGGCCCGAACTTTATGCTTGAAATTGTCCAAGTATGATTAAGTGTTGGGATATGGCCAATAAAATTGTTGATTCATCGTGTAGAGGTTTTGATTCTATCAATCTTCTGATGAATCCTCATAACCTTTGACATAGGCTCAACGTCCAAATCATTATGGATCATCCATTTAAAACTAACTAACAACTAATCACTAATTACTAACCTTTAAGTTCTCGCTCTTTATTTTTATGCTTTCTTTACCGCTTTATTTTAATTTGAGCATTCATTATCATGTTTATGCTTCCACTATTTTTCCTTTGTAAACGTCGACCTTTTACTTTATCTTTGTTTGATTCATTAATAAAAGACAAAAAACCATTAAAAAAACGGTTAACTTCGACTTGGTTACTTTTCCTGTGCTCGGATATTGATTCTTGGACTTAGAATTAGGACTTTTACCTTAGCTCAGAGACTCCGTAATCTTGTTATTATTCTGTCTGTACTTGGATTACTATCTTTTCTTTATGCAGGTTATTATGTTTATACTCGTCTATGAATGGATTTCCTTCAAATACAACTGTTACTCTGCCCAATTTTTTAAGATATTATTTAATATGAGGTATTGATTTATTTGAGACTTGGTATTTTTGTCCGGTTATTGGTTGGCTTGTTTGATAATTCGAAGGATGGGAATATTGTATTGGCTTCTTGATGTCAAGTACTGGTTTCCTATTCGGTCAGATCTTTATTTTACCCTCAACTTTTACTTTTCTGTACATATGTTATCCCCTTCATTCCCTCCCATCTTCTTCAAATTTCAAAATCTTCTTCCTCTTTTAAAAAGCTTATTGTTTTCTAACTCGAACCGCTTTCATAATAAACTTGGACTGAGGTCCATGCATTTTGAAACTTCTCTTCTTAAATAAACATTAACCAATTTAATGATAGTTTGACATTTTTTTAAGATTAAATATCATTTAACTTCATTCAAACTTTTTGAGCCATCTAGGTTTTTCTCTCTAACAACTTTTTCCCAAAAGATTAGACTCTTGCCAACTCTTTGAAGTGATGTGAACTACTATACTTCTATGATATGTAGTGAAGTGATACATTTTCCACTTGGTGTTGAGTGATGCTTGTCGATGACAATAAGAGCTATATGGTTTTTGATTTCAACATTCCACATTGTTGGTATGTAGGCCTAGAACTCATTGGAAGTCTATCAAATCAACTATTGTAAAAATATACTTCTTTTCTCATCTCCACCATATATTTTGTACATATTTTTTATAGCCATATAGACAGATTTTCAAAGAGGTTCCTGCAGAGTACCATAGATTCTTACGGTGCCTAATACCTTCCCTTTGTATACCTAACCCTCGTACCTTGATCTATATTTTCCTTTAGGGTTTATTGGATCTTTTTCTTAGTTTCTTTGGATAAAATAAAAGCGCAGTGGCAACTTCATTGTTATGTGTACGAGTTGAGTCAATCAATGGCTTACTCTCGAAATTTTTTGCCGCTACAACTTATTTGGAGAAAAATTAACTCTGCTAAGGAATAGAAAAATACTCAATTCTAATGGGGAGAAGCCCAATAGAGGAGAAAAAGGGAACAAAATAACATTATCGCAATAAATGAGGGTAATAGAAATGATGACACCGACTAACACTTGATGGTAGAACGTAGCAAAGTAGAATAATAATAAGTTTTCTCAATAACTTTGGTGTTCCATCCCGAACGGGTCTCAAGTTCTTCTTATAAGCTTCCCCATGCTCATGGCCATAAGCCAAGAAAACATATAAGGTGGAAAAGAACATGGTTTCACAACGAAGATAAGGGCACGAAATTCGATTACACAAGGGGAATGTCTTATCACCCTCCACACCCGTTGTACTTAACTAGGTACACTCTTTTTCTGTTCAAATCTAAGGGTGTTTACTCAACGAGATCCAATCTTGTTTGTTCTCAACTGTCCATTCAAGTGACTATCAACGCCTAGGACACCACTGTTAGCGATCTGTGTGACACATAAAACTTAGACAAACTTCCAACTTAGACAAACTTCATCTTCTACCTTCAAATATCATCATTCGCTTACGACACTCTATTTCTCTAGTAACGTCTATTCTCCATCTTGAATGAGATAAGGAAATTAGGGATTCAAGTTAGAAACGTTAGTTGTTGTTGTACTTACTATTTTTTTAGTTATTGTTGTTGTTTTTCTTGTTCTTGTTGTTATTATTGTTTTTCTTATTGTTGTTCTTGTTATTATTGTTCTTGTACGTTGTTGTTGTTATTTTTGTTCTTGTTGTTCTTCTCTTGTTTTTTTTGTTCTTCTTTTTTTTGTTCTTGTTGTTGTCCTTGTTGTTGTTGTTGTTGTTCATGTTGTTATTGTTGTTGTTCATGTTGTTGTTGTTCTTGTTCTTGTTAATGTCCATGTTGTTCTTATTGTTGTTCATTTTGTCCTTTTTGTTCTTGTTATTGTTGTTCTTACTGAAGTTGTTGTTCAACTACTATTTTTTATTTTATTAAAACACATACAACAATGATTAACTTAATTAACAATTATGATATCACATAATTTTTTGAGTATACTACAGCGGTTCCAATACCATGATTGTAAGTATCACATTTGCAATAACACTTTACATAACAACGCATGGACCCGCGTGATTATATGGCTTTTCCAACCGTTTTAAATGGTTTTTTCGTAATAGTGTCGTCGTAAATGTTATGATGATAAGTCATCAAAACAATCACGATGATAAGTGACGAAGATGATGTAGACTCAATCAATAAATTATTGTTATTGAAATTAAACTAGATGAGAAAATGTCGATGCCTAGAAGGAGCCATGCCATTCAACAATATTCTATATGTTAAAAATCTTGAAATGAATGATTAGAGGCATGCAATTTAGAAAATAAAGGTTTGTTTAATTTAGGTTTTAAGAATAGTTTAATTTTTATATTATATACATCTTCATCAATTTGAATGCTTGTATTTCTTTACTGAGGTGTGTAGAAAAAAAAGCAATATACATATTATATAATAAACTCTGGTGACTTACAACCACTATTGTGAATAGTAGCGTGTATCTTTCCTTTCTATGACGGTTTCTAGACCATGGTGGAAAATGAAAAATTATAACCATACACTACTTAACAACGGTATGGTTCGCGTGATGGTATCCCTATTTCTACCGTTGTGAAATGTGTTTCCATTGTAGTGAGAATAAAATATCAACAAAAACAATAATTAATCAAAACGAGCAATGAGTTTTTATTCAACTATGTAGGATGTATGAATGTATGTTATATTTATGATGATGAATCAAACACTTCATACTAGGGAAAAACAAATAAACAATCTCGGGAAAAAACCACACTCGGCTAAATCACATCCAGGATGGAATTTGGAATTTTACATCCTCGGAATGACTGTTTTTAAAACCTTTTGTTTCACAAATCAAAGTAGAAGATTTTCACATTTTTTTAAAAAATGTTTTATTTTATTCAATATGTTTATTTCAAAATTTACTCTCAATAATAAATGAAGTTTTGTAAGTGGCAAAAAAAAATGATTGCAAAGAATGGGATAAAGGATAAAACTTTATAAATAGAATGGTAGCCAACAAATGGCGTGACTCTAAAGATGATTACAAATTTTGGAAAATAGTAAATACAAGGAAAATATACATCGAAATACAATGATCCATATTCTCTGGAACAACTTTGAACTACTGTGTTTGGGTTTCAATGGAAAAGCAATGATAATCTGAGGAAGATTATTGCTACAACGATCAAGGTTTGTCTGATTAGTTACTTGCCATTAATCCCTAACTTTTAACTAGAGTGCCCTTGTCAGTTTTCAACCCAACAGAATGGTTATTCCGTTTATGTATCTAACTTTTTCCTGGACCACCCTTTCGGGTTTTCTACCCACTAAGATGATCATTTTTCCTAAGCCGCCCTTTCTGGTTTTTAACTTAGAGAGTTGTCTTTTATTTTTCTTACGCAAAGTATTTCTTGACTACATCAGAATTCACGAAACTTGGGAACTCCTCACCATCCATAGTTTCAAGAATCAATGCACCTCCAAAGAAGCATTTCTTGACAATATATGTGCCTTTATAATTGGGAATTCATTTTCCCCTAGAATCAACATTAAAAGACATAATATTTTTGAGCACGAGGTCGCCTTGTTTGAATTAACGAGGTCTGACCTTTTTATCAAAAGCTTTATTCATTTTTCTATGATATAACTGACCATGACACAAGGCGGTCATTCTCTTTTCTTTATTCAAATTCAATTGGTCAAACCTGTTTTGGGTCCATTGAGCCTAGACAACTTTATTTCCATGATTACCCGAAAATAGTGGATATCAACCTCGACTGACAGCACTACTTCAATTATATAAACAAGAGAAAAAGTAGTTTCCCCTATTAAAGTATGCACAAATGTACGATACCAATGCAATGATAAAAGGAGCATATCATACCAATCTCTATATGTGACGACCATCTTCTTAATGATTCTCTTAATATTCTTATTAGCCGCCTCAACAACCATATTCATCATGGTCCTGTAAGGAGAGATGTTGTGATAAACAATCTTGAAATCTTCATGAAGCTCTTCCATCATCTTATTGATCAAATTTTAACCATTATTAATGATAATCTTCCTCGACACACCATACAGACAAATAATATGGTTCTTTGTAAACTGTACAACAATCTCCTTGGTCACATTAACATATGAAGATGCTTCCACCCATTTGGTAAAGTATTCAATTTCAACTTAGACAACATGATGTCCATTGGAGGTCTTGGCTTCAATCCTTCTGATCATATGAATACCCCACATAGAGAAAGACCATGGAGAGGAAAACAAAATTGATTGAATCCTTAAACATTAAATCTCACAATAAAAACAACAACAACAAGAATAATAACAAAACCATTAAATCTTTAAATATTAAATCTCAACAACATCAATATTAAGAAAAAATAAACAAAATCAATGAAATACTTAAATATTAAATCTCAACAACAAAAGTAATGACAACAACAACAAAATACATGAAATCTTTAAACTTTAAATCTTAATAACATCAACAACAACGACCAATAAACAAAATCAATAAAATCGTTAAATACTAAAGTTTGACAACAACAACAATAATAAACATTTTACGACTACCACTAACATAAAACAAATTTAACAAAGAGTTACCAGATAAAAGATAATATTAATAAACTAACCTTGAGATATTTGTGTTTCTGCTTCAATTATCATTCTTTTCAATATGTTAAGTTTAACTTTCAACACTTTGCATCAAAGATGCGTACGTTTTTTTGGCATCCACATTTGTATTGCATAGTGGGAGTTTCACGTGGATCACTAATGTTTCATGTGGATTTATGAGTTGACAATTTATTGATCATTGATACTATATAAATGGACGACAAAGATTCCTTACTTAGTTTTTCTATTAAATTGGTTAAAAATGAAAATAAATATAATACGCTACTTTACCTCTTGGTTATTGGCAAAATCTTGGTAATAGGTCATAAAATAATTTAAAAAAATTAAAAGATAATATTTGTCATGTGTTCGATCCCACGGTTTTTACCACGACTTTTAACAAAAAAGAGGTGTAAAGTCCTGTTAAAAATTAAAAAGTAATAAAATGTAGTTGTTGGGATTTGAGGACATGTCGTTTAAATATTTTACCCTTCAGTTTTAAGAAAAAACTAAGGTAATAGATCATTAAAAAAATTAAAAGATGATAAAATATAATTGTTGGGATTCAAATATGTGTACTCTAAATATGTTTCCTCTTAGTTTTGCTCGCTCTCCAACAAAACCGAAACAATACATAGTATTTTATATTAAAAAAAAAAATTTGACGCACGTATAGGTTATACTTCGGATTTTTGTTTGGTGAGTTTACATGTTCCGTCGTGAAAAATATTATTTGTTTTAGTGATTCTTGACATGTTTTGAAGAGAACGACCACAATTTTGTGGATTTATTTCTAAGATACCTCCAAATCATACCAAATTAATTTCAATGCATTGTCGAAAATTTCCAAACTAACAGTAGGGTGGATTTTATGGGTTGTGTGCAAATTTATCCAAAACACAGTTATTTTAAACATTTTTTATTTTGGAAAATCATGTTCATTCAAAAATGTGATTCAACTCGTCTTTTTAAACTAGTTTGATTCAGTTTGACGAAATTTACTAAATTTATCCGGTCAATATACAATCCTAAAAGTAAATATGCTCTTTATTTATTTGATGTAAAGAGCCACCAAAATAAAATAAACGAAGAGGTAACTATAATTTAAAGAGCGTATTTTTTATTTAAATATTTAAAACATCGTATGATTGATAACTTTTTAATTTACATTTTTATTAAGTATGTAAAAGAGACATCACTACTATAAATAACACATATAATATTGGAGGCAAAATGCGTTTTACTTTGATATCGGAAGTGAGGTAAATAAGACCATCATAAAAAATTAAGACTTATCACCTTGCTGTTTAAAACATCGATGGATATTTTAATAGCGTATGAGTTTGATCTACAACGTCTGCATTTTATTTACAAAATAAAATGTCTATCCAGAATATTAAACTGGTTACATTGTTTACACAGAATGTCAGTATAAAATTTAATTTTTTTTATGAAGAACCATATGTTGGATCTTCAAATTCTTGATATCTTAGGAAGATCAAATGCTGGAAACAATATATTTTTTATTGCTTTTCATTGCATTTGCTTTTAATATTAACAAAAAAGGGTTAGATAAATAAATGGTTAGATGAAAAAAGGGTTAGGTGGATAAAGGGTTAGATGAAAAAAGGATTAGGTAAAAAAGAGTTAGATAAATAAAGGGTTAGATGAAAAAAAGGAATAAATAAATATTTAAGTACACAAACCTTAAACGCAAATAATTTTCTGCTCTTGCAATCCATCATAGAGAATACTTTATAACAAAGACTCTTGCATATCATAAAGCACATGATTGTTTCAAGTGTTTCATATGACATTCTATTATCAAATGTTGATATTCAAAATGTTTTTATAACGGAAGTTAACCTAGGTTTCACACGGATCACTAATGGAAGTGTCTTGACCGTTGATAGGTATGAAATGGATGGCAGGGATTTTATTAACGGTGGTCACAAATATCATCAACTTTAACGCTAAAATATTCCCTCAATTTTGTGAAAAATCGAGGTGCAAATAATTTTTTTAATTACATTATTTACAAGGAATATCAAAAACACAATATATTAAAACAAATTCCCACTAGTGCTCAAGGCTTACTGAATTTAACAAAAACATAGCCTTTATTCTCTCCAGTTCTGCAAATTAATAGTAAACCACAAAAAATCATTGGCAATCATGATTATTTTAACGTATAAACACTGAATGTTCTTGAGAATGAATTTGGTAGAATAACTGAAATCTATTGGTAAGTAGACAAAATCAAAGGAGAAAGTGTCTTCAACAACAGATCTTTATGTTGAAAATCAAAAAAAAAAACTATAACTTATCCATCTCCGGATAAGTTCTTTTAATTTCCGCACTTGCAATCCATCTTTGGGGTATGTTCTTAAGCATATCTAGTTCAAAATTTTTCATAACAATGGACAATAGTAAATATTTCATGTATCTGATGCGACTATATATATAGGTTAGAATTAGAGTAAAATCTTATAAACATAGGTATTTATATTAAAAGCTGATTACTTTACCGCTCATATTTAACTTATAATCGAGGTATATTATATTATCTATCACCTCAGCTTTGTGAAAAATTGAGGTGAAATGTTTTTTTGGACTTACATTGTTTACACAAAAATTAAAATAGATATTTTAAAAACAAATCACTATTCTTTTGAAGAAATATTTTCTTTGATATATTAACTATCACCTCGATTTTATGGAAACACCGAGTTGAAATAATATTTTTTACTTACATTATTTACACAAAAAATTAAAATAAATAGTTTAAAAACAAATCTTTGCTCCTTTGAATGAATATCAACACCAACAACAACATCAACACCATTATGTTAGATAGATTGCAACAAGGGTATAAAAAATGTTTAGTCTTATAAGAACATTGAAATTTTTTTCTGTCTAACAATCCATCCCAAAGAATAATGTAATTTCGAGTTTGGTGCGGTTACAAATAAGTAAGGTTTAGGGTAAAATTCGTTTGCTTTTTATAGTGTAATCTGATTAGTAGACTCCTCGGTTATATTGTAACAGCGAATGCTTAGTTAATTTATTTTACAATTTTAATCAATGTAATGCATAAACTACAAAAGTTAGGATTCGAAGTGCGTCTAGAATAATTTTACCCCTCGAATTTATTAGAAATAGAGGTAGGTTGATATTTTTCCAATTAAAAAATATAATACATGGCGCGCATAGACTTAATACCTCTTTGTTTTTCTGATTGACGTGAAAAACTTTAACAAACATAAGGGCTATCTAATAATAAAAATAATAATAATAATAATAAACTTTGAATAAGAAAATTTTGTATGGACTAACCCAATACAAAGATTGATAGCACCTAGCAGAATTCAAACTCAAGATCTTGAGAGGAGCACACTCTCAAGACCCAAGTCTCCACCAATAGACCAACCCTTATCTGTACACAATATTTTAACTATTATTATTTACAAGATTTTATCATCTTTTCTCTAACAGCGTGGTATCCATGTAGACGATGTTTTAGAGATTATGAATGTCATAAAAACTAGTGTAAGAAATTGAAGATTATGGGTGTTCAAAATTGAAACAACCCAATAAAAAATTGCAAATCAAACTAAATCAAATTGAAACTATTGAAAATTATATGTACTTCGGATATGTTTGAGTCATATTTTAACAAAATCGCACGGTTTAGTTTGATTTGTGGTTTGTATTTCATAAATCAAACCAAACTGAATCAAACTGCATAATGTTACAATGTAAATTTTACTTAACTTCAGTCTTCTTAAATCTCTCGTGACATTATCGCATCTTCTTCAACACATTTATCTTCTCTTCTTTTCTAATCTCTACTCTCTTATATTCTTTATTTCTCATCTTCTCATTTTATATAAATGTTCCCTCTTTCATGTTCATTTTTATCGCAAATCTTCTTCTCTAATGTCTCGTCTATTATGTTCTTTCTTTTTTATATTCATAATCTTTCTTCTCTTCTATTTTCTTTGTTTCAGTATAATATTTGTTGATATTTTTTTATACTTTTATTTTATGTTTATTATTTCATTTTTGTATGATCTAATTTTTACATATTAAAAACATATTATTTATCAAAATACAATGAATTTTGTTGTTATTCGATAATGTATGAAATTCCTGGCAGCAGATACGTGATGTCACAGAGAATGTTATGACACAGTATCTGACACTCTGTTAACAATTCACACAATAAATTCAAACAGCAGTAAAGGACACAATAAATTGTTTACCCAGTTCAGTGTCTAACTACGCTTACATCTGGGGGCTACCAAGCCAGGGAGGAAATTCACTATTAGTAGAATTAATTTAGAAATAAACTAACCAGTTTATCTCCTTCACTTAAAACCTACCCAATGCAACTTCAATCTAAGTCCTACTTAGACCTGAGTTCCTACTCACTCCCCCTCAATCACAGCAGTGATATCAACCTATTGAATAATTGAATTGTGAAGACACACTTCAATAAACTATCTTGATTTTGCTTCAAAGCTTTAATTAAGAGACAAAACACTCGTACTTCAAAGCTTTGAGTGATAAACTACCCTTACAATCAAATACTAGTCCAAGGCACTTATCAATTGATAATTGCTTGGCTCACAAGAGAAAACTAGAATTACACAAAATACAACCTGCTAAATCTTCAATACATTCCAGAGGCGCAGCAGCAGTGTAAGGGTTGTATTCCTATTATAGAAGCAGTCCTGAAACTTCAGTTTTGGGCTTCCATAAAGATAGCTAAGGTTCACTTAATTAATCCTAAAAACTTGGTCTTATCAACAACCAATTTAGGTTTAACTAAGATTAACCTAACAGCCACGTGATCATGCAATCTAATAATAGAAAAACATAATACATCAGCTCAACAAACTTCCTGAAAAATATCAGGAAAAACAGATTCTGCAGAACAGAATGTCACACTGAATGTCATAACATCTGTTATGACATCAGAATATTTTCTGCAGAATTTCAGACACTTTAGCTTCCAGCTGTACTTTAAACATCCTTGTCAAGTAGGATTTATCTTCAATCTCTGAATGTCATGACATTTATCAACACATTGCCATAGCCTAGTTTTACCAAAAATTAATGCCAACTTAAAACACTAACAAACTCCCCCTTTGGCATATTTTTGGCTAAAGCAACTAAGTTAGCAGAGTATCCATTGCAGCAGAAGAAAACAGACTAGTTCTAAGCTATCCTAAGCTTGAAAAAAACTAGAACTTAGAGAAGATAAATTCTACCCATACAAATTTCCCAATTTCCCACAATTGCCCACACATAAAATCTTCATATAGTTTCCCCAATTGTCACACATACTTCTCCCCCTTTTTAGCCACAAAGGGGCCAAAGGAATCAATACGAGTGCCCCAACATTCAAAATATATTATTAAGTACCAGCATTGTTAAATGTTACAACCCATCAAAAGAAATACAATTTCCAAAACAGTAAGAGAAAAAGCAGAACAGGATTTAACAATAAGGCAATAAAATAGTAAATGACAAGCTTCCAGTTTCAAGTGCTCTCTTCTCCAGAAGAAACACTATGAAAGGAAGCATCTTCTGAGCTCCCTTCAGTTCCAGCCATCTAAACATCATCATTTTCAGCATCACCAACAACATCATTACCAGTTATCCCTTCATCCTCAACCTCTGTGTCCTGCTCTAGTTGAGAGATCAGCTCTTCAAGGCTTTGCTTCCTTGCTTCAAGCTCTTTGCAGGTAGCTTTTAGCACAACTAAGACCGTTGCCTTTTGAGAAGTTGCCTTGACATTGGATGTCTCACCAAATGTCATGACAATGTCTGGGACATGTCTGCCTTGAAAAAGTTTGTAGTGAAATCCAAGAGCAGGGGCTCTTTTGCAGACTGCATCTCTTTCAACTAGAATATCAGAAAATTGATCAATGATAATTCCACACAGCAGGGAGGGAAAGGCTATTGGTCCTTTGATTGCATAGCTTTCAGCATGCTTGAGGGTCTGCTCAAATATATAGGATCCATAGTCAAATTTAACCTGAGTGCCTACTGCATATATAAATCTGCCCATTCCAACAGAAATAGTTGACTTGTGATTGGTTGGGACCCAGTTGACACTCAGCTTGCTTGCTGAGAGTTTTCCCTTTAGAGGCCATTGCTTCACTTGTTTGGCAGTGATGGTTTGACAGATTTTGTTGTCAGTTTCCTCCAGCTCTGGTTGAGCATCATCTGATCTCCCCAGGAATCTGTTGACCACACTTGGAGAAAACCTTACCTTCCTCCCCCTCACATATACAGTCCTATAGTCAGCAGACCTCCCATCACCACAACCACTTGACAGATTTACTATAAACTCTTTGACCAACACATCATAACAGTTTGAGAAACTCACAACTGTCTTCATTAAACCAGCCTCCTTGATCATATCAACAATCTCCTTGCACTCAAGTGCACTTTTATTCAACTCTCTTTCCAGAGCAACCCTCTTTAAGCAAACATACTTCCATCTTCCAGCATTCTCAGGATGATGGAATGAGATGTTATCAATTGCTGCTTCAGGCACCTTGGGCAGTTTCCCAAGAGTTGGCTTCTTTCTTGGATGAATGTCTATGACATTCTCCTCAACATCAAAATCAGAGTCTTGATCTGACTCTGAAGGTTTAGGTTCCTTCCTCTTTTTCACAATTGGTGTTCTCTTTGGTCTAGAGCCACCACCAACAGTTTTTACTCTACACTTCTTTGTAGAGGGTCCAGCCTTGGGATTTTTCTCAGCCTTATACATATCTTTAACACCCTTTTCTTTAATAGGGCTCTGTGAGACAGCCTATTTTCCCTTCCTTCTCATCATCCTCTTTGCAATGCTTGGGTTTACATTGGCAATGAGGTAATTGTCTGAGAACTCTTCATCCAAATCAATGACAGGGGGTTCAACTAAATTTTCAGAATCTTGAACTGGAGACTCTTCAAGATTGTCACCACTTGGTTTTTCTGGAGTCTCTTCTAAGATACTATCAGAAATGTAGTCAGCAGGTTTCACAGGTGATTTAACAAAGGTACACTTTTCTGGGGTTTCCTCAAGAATACCATCAGAAATCTCATCCTCATTAACAGCAGGGGGTTCAATAACAGTATCATCTTTACACCCTTCAGGGACTGGAACAGAGGGATTAACATCATTCTTGACAGGAGAATCAACATGATCACCAGATGTCTTGACATTCTCAGTGACATCTGGATCAACTGCTAAACTAGGGCTAGCAGACTTTTGGTTTAGAGGGACAGAAACCCCAGGTACAGATTGGTTTTCATTTAGGATTCTAGTCACTATCCTAGCAATGGCTTCATGCACAGACCGAGATCCCTCTCTGTTTGCTATTTTTGGGGGTACAGAAGAGGATGGTACAGAAGTCTTACCAGAAGGTGATGCTTGTGACCTTTTTGCATTCCTTGTGCAGCTTGACCTTCTCGGTTGCCATTGCACGCAGTGGAGTAACCCTCAGAGCTTCAACATGCATGGTTTCAGCATTTGCCCTAATCTCACCCATGGTGGGAGAGGACGAACCAGATCCTTGAGATGATGAAGAGGATGAAGACATATTTTGCTGATAGATTTTGAAGGAATAGGAACGAGAGTGACAGAGAGTTTGAGAGTTTCTTTTGGATGAAGAAAATATGATACTTTCAAATGAAGAAACTATTATATGAAGGAGTCTCTTCCTATTCTTGGACCTTTTAAAAATAAGGTGAAAATAATTAAATGACCCACTTATATTTAATTGAATTAAAAGGTCCCTTCCATTCCTTGTTGTAAACAATGTCAATTGCTACAATTCCTCATTTTGACAAATGCCCAACTTGCCCCTTAAAAGCTCAAACTGACTAGCCTCAAGAGCTTTAGTAAAAATGTCAACCAGTTGAAGTTCAGTGACTACATGTTCCAATTTAATCACTTTCTCTTCCACAAAGTCTCTGATGAAGTGATGTCTAATGTCAATGTGCTTAGTCCTATTGGGTTGTATAGGATTCTTTGAAATATTAATAGCACTCAGGTTGTCACAGTACAATGTTATGACATCCTGTGTGACATTGTACTCGATCGACCGCTTGATCCGACCATCGAGAATAATCGCTACCACCGCTATGTATTCAACCTCAGCAGTGGACAAGGACACACAGTTTTGCTTCTTGCTGAACCAAGAAACAAGATTGTTTCCCAAGAAGAAGCATCCTCCAGAAGAGCTTTTACACAAGCTTTGATCAACATTTTCTCCACTTGTGTTCTTGGACAACTTCAAATGTGTAGGAGCAGGAGTCCTTTTATGGCTAGCATTCTTCATCCCAAACCTCTTGACAATCTTCCTTGCATACTTGCTCTGTGAAAGGAATGTTGAGTCTTCCATCATTGTGTTTGACATTCCTCCAAACACTATGTCATCAACATAAATTTGAGTCACTATTATCTTTCCTCCTTTATTCTTGACAGAGAGAGTTTTATCCAAGGCTCCTTTCCTATATCCTTTGTCAGTAAGGAGCTTGGTCAGCCTATCATACCAGGCCCAAGGAGCTTGCTTCAGCACTTTAGAAGTGGTCAGATGTCTAGACATTGGGTGTGACATTCTGGTTTGCTTTCCAGCCTTACACTTACCACAGACTCTCCTTTCATCAATGTGAAGTCTTGGTATCCTTCTGACAGCCTCCATGGAAATGATCCTTTTCATTCCTCTGAGATGTAAATGACCAAGTTCTTGGTGCCACAATGTTACCTTCTCTTCATCTTTGTCTATAGAGCACACAGAAGACAGGTTGGTGTTCTCAGATTCCCACATGTAGCAGTTATCCTTTGATCTGACTCCTCTCATAACCACTTCCTGTTTATTATTGATTACAAGACATTTAGACCTAGTGAAATTGACCTTGAATCCCATATCACATAGCTGACTTATACTTATGAGATTAGCAGTCAAGCCTTTTACCAGCAAAACTCCATTTAGGTTTGGAACTCCAGAACAATCCAAGTTTCCAACACCTTTGATTTCTCCTTTAGCTCCATCTCCAAAAGTAACAAAACTGGTAGAATGAGGTTTGACATTATTCAGTAGATTTTTTATTCCAGTCATATGCTTTGAACACCCACTGTCAAAATACCAATCTTCCTTGGCAGACACTCTAAGGGAAGTGTGAGCTATCAATGCTGCAGTCCTCTTCTTCCACTATTGAGTGTATGATACCTTATTGATCTTAGGCTTCACATAATGAACTTGATTAGGATATCCATGTAGTCTAAAGCAAAAAGGCTTTATGTGACCAAACCTCCCACAATAATGACATCTCCATCTTTGAAACTTTTTGTTCATGTTTCTTTGATCTTGATGTTGACCCCAATGTTGTGACATCTGCTTTGACATTGGTTTATTAGGTCTGTTCTTCTTTCTGTTATCAACAATTTTCTTTTCCTTAACATATCCTGAGCCAGACCTATTTCCTGCCTTGTTTTGTGACATCTTCTCTGACATTGATTTGCCAGATCTGTTCTTCTTCTTGTCACCAGCAGATTTCTTTGCAGCTTCATATCTCAGGCCATGCTTATTTCCTGCAATTTGTCCAATCTGAAGAATTTCCTCCAATTTATCAGTACCAGATGTCAACATTTTGACAGACTTAGACATCTGATCAAGTTTGGAGTTCAACACTATAATTTCACTGTTGAGGTGACTTATAGTAGCCGTGTTTTCCTTCTTCTCAGCTTCCAATTTTGCATTCTCAGCTTCCAACTTCACAATCAGCTTTTTCTGTTTTTCATTTTGCTGACATATTTCACCACTCCTTACACACAACTTCTTGTAGGTTTTAGCAAGTTCTTCAAGTGTCACTTCCTCATCACTAGAATCCATATCAGAATTGCACACTCCAGAGAGAGAAGTGACAAGTTTGGCTGCTTCTTCCTCAGATTCACTTCCTGAGTCACCATCAGACCAAGTGACAGTCATCCCTTTCTTTTGTTTCTTTAGAAAGGTGGGACATTCAGCTCTAATATGCCTATATCCTTCACAACCATGACACTGGATTTCTCTACTTTGACTTCCTTTTTCTTCTGACTTGGATCTTCTGCTGGAGTCATAAGATCTGCTAATGTCAGATCGAATGTCCTTGACATTGAACCTTGACTTTGAATCAATTCTCTTGATGAGTCTGTTGAACTGCCTTCCAAGCATAGCTATAGATTCAGATATCTTCTCTTCATCATCCTCCTTGCATCCCTCTTCAGTATTGGATACAAGTGCTATGCTCTTGTTCTTCCTGTCAACAGTTTCACTGATCCCCATCTCAAAATTCTGGAGAGATCTAATAAGTTCTTCCACCTTCAAGATGCTTATGTCCTGAGCTTCTTCTATAGCAGTCACTTTCATTGCAAACCTTTTAGGCAATGATCTGAGAATCTTTCTCACCAGCTTTTCTTCTGACATCTTCTCACCAAGTGCTCCTGAGGTGTTGGCAATCTCCAAGATATTCATGTGAAACTCATGAATGGTCTCATCTTCTTTCATCTTCAAGTTCTCAAATTTGGTAGTGAGCATCTGAAGTCTTGACATCTTCCCCTTGGATGTCCCCTCATGAGTAGTTTTGAGAGTGTCCCAAACATCCTTGGCCAGCTCACATTGATGAACTAGTCTGAAGATATTTCTGTCAATACCGTTGAATAAGGCATTCAATGCTTTAGAGTTCCCTAGTGCTAGCTCCTCTTCTTCTTTGTTCCACTCTTCCTCAGATTTCAAGACAGTGGTTTCATCCTTCTCAAGCTTGGTGGGATGTTTCCATCCTTTATCAGCAGCTCTCCAAGCTTTAATATCCAGTGATCTCAAAAAGGCAACCATACGAGGTTTCCAGTAATCATAATTAGATCCATCCAATATAGGTGGTCTACCTCCAAATCCTCCTTCCTTATCCATTACGCTAGAAACTATTATCCCTAGATCTCACCCAAAATAATGTGGTGCCCGCCTCGATACCAATTGAAATTCGGCAGCAGACACGTGATGTCACGAGAATGTTATGACACAAGATTCGACACTCTAACAATTCACACACACTACAAAAAAGCTCGAAGCGCCAGTCTTAAAAAATTCGCTTAAAAAAAGCGCTCTTATAGGGGATATTATGAAAACGCTTTCAAAAAGCGCTCTTAAAGGGGTCCCTATGAAAGCGCTGATGTAGGCCTGGGCTACGAAAGTGCTTTTGGAGGAAAAACGCTCTTAAATGGTGCCCTATAAGAGCGCTTTTCAAAGCGCTTTGGTAGGTTATTTTATAATTAAAATTGAAATCCCTAAATACGAATTTTGGCATCATTCTCTTCAGTTTCTTCATTTTCGTGTTCTGTACTGTCCTCTTCTCCAGTTCTCTTCTCCAGCAATCTCCTCTCGCCGCCGTTGTCTTCTCCTCTCGCCGCCGCTGTCTTCTCGCCGCCGTTCTCTGACAGGTGCATTGTTTTTCTTCTTCTTTGTTTTAGTCTGTCATGGCTAGGTTACAATGCATGTCTGTTTTGTACTGTGAAATATTTAAATCTAGCTTTTTGTGTTGCTGTGAGGGTTCTATGTCCATATAATAGAATAACATCACCATGGCTAGGGTTATATTGAAAATTCTTTGAAACTATAGGTGTCAGTTAACTTGAAACTATAGGTGTCAGTTAACTTGAAACAAAATCTGAACTACTTATATATATATGAAAAGGTTAATATTCGATTTGAATGACACTTGTGAGTTCAATTAAGGATATGGTTCTGCTTATACATTATTGTTATTTGAATGTGGTCAAACACTTTGTTTGTAGTCTTTGAATGTACTGAAGTTACAAAGTTGTTCCCGTAAGTTTGAATTACATTCATTTTTTAGTTTGGTCATCAAATGCCTCCGGGGATTGTATCGGTTCACACAAATTAAGTAACGAAAATGAGGATTTAGTCAAATTATAGAGATATTTTATAGGTCAATATGGTTTATAACGTTTATTCCTTTTAAATGTTATAGGTAACATCTAATCTTAAACTCAGATAATCTAAGATTTTTCAAATTATCTATTAAAAAAACTTCTTGATTCGAAAAGGTGAAATAAGGTAAAAAAAAACATATGAAAATGGATAAAAAGTCCCTTACATGGCATCCAAACCAACATAAAATCTTATACTAGACATATACCACTACATTATAAAATACAAATAGTTGAAAGGACGACTCTAGGAACCTCAAACATAAAGGAAAAGAAACGTCCTTTGAACCAATGAATACACCCTCTCCTCTTGATTGTAGACTCTTTTTGGTATGAATCATAAATTGTAAGAATTGTCGGGAGAGAAAAATTACTTTAGAATGCCCCCAAATACAATGTATAATTTATTAAGTTTTCACATCCTTCAGGTTTACAAACCATGGGAAAAGGTATTGTGTTTTAATTAAAAATAAAAATTAAATTTTCAACTCAATTTTTTTATCAACTGTGGGGGGAGGTTAGCAAGTTTTGTCTATAAAATCTCTACCTTCATTCAAATCTTCCCTAAACTTAACTCATTCCACCTCCGAACTTTACAACCAAAGTTGAAAACATAATTTCTTCATTAAATCAAATTGAAAAAATCATTCCTTATCGTGTTTTTGTTGTTCTGTCTGACTTTGGAGATTTGGCTTCGAAGATGCTAAAATAATATCTTAAAAATTTTGATTTGAAAATTAATATCAAATATCACTTTATCAAATAAACAAATAAACAATTTGATTCAACGTGGTCTGTATTAAATTATTTTTCAAATATCTTTTAGTTATAATTGTTATTTCCGCTTTTGTAATGCTTTGTATTTATAGAATTATGTATATAACCACTGTTCTCTCGCTTTTACAAATCTAACACTATCCTTTTTCTACTTATTTTTTGTTTATATGTTTCTTATTTGTGGGTTGATGTATGTTTTATTTCTCCGGGTGCATGCTACATACTTTTGGTGGTAACATTGAAATGGTTTGTGTTTTGGATTATATTTGTGGGTTTATGTTGACTTTGTGAATTCACTATTTCTAATATTTGTGTTGTATTATTGTCATAGCTTTCCCAAACATTGAAAATATGTGACATTTATTATGAACCTTTATGTTAAAATAGTATATATATTTTTTGCAATATAGCCATTTTTTCTCACGGTTACTAAAATTGGCAGCTTTTAAATTAATTAATAACAAAAATGATGGTGTACTGGGATCCGAAATAAATTAACATTCTATGAATTTGCAGCGTTTCCCGGCCTAGTTCGACGTACGACGCTCATTCTCCGCGTTTCTTAGAGTTCGAAACATCTGAGGTAACTTTCTTCCTCAAATTACTGGTATATATTGTGATGAATTTGTCTTAAATTGTCTTTCGTATGTTGCGTTTTCTTGATACGGATTCATTCCGTGTATACTTTGCGTTTTGAAAGAAATGCAGTATACTGTTTTGTATCAACTGTCAACATAAATTTCCCGAGGTAATTAAGATGATTATCCATTATATTTAGAGAAAGTACAATTATAACGGTTATTATTGTCAGCATTAAAGGAAGTCTAACGGTTATTATTGGTTTAGGGCATTTCATGTTGTCAGTTGTATCTAGCATCTCCGACTTATCGGGTAGTTGGCATGGGAAAAGTGCACAACACCTCGGGAGATTTAATTCACCATAGACCGCTCCCGGATGGCCACATGAAGGTATCGGTTGATGTTGTGTTAGATATGAATGCATTGCTACCGGTACCTGACATTGTTGCGGAGACCACATTGCTGCGAGATGCAGTAGGATCTTTTGTGGCATGGCCATCAGACCTCATCTTCATAGATGATCAGGTATGTTGAAAACCATTATGAATCTTTAAGTATTCAACTGACAGTTCTGACCTGAATTTTTTACATGGTAATTTTAGACTCCTACAAAACCCGCATCTAAGGATAAAGGGATTTTGCAGCCCGGCGAGTCTATTGCATCGCAAAGACAGGTACTTTTAAAGTGTTTCATTTATGATCAGAATAAAAAACTGCATAACTTTGTATCTTACATAATTCTATATGATTTTTAAGGTACCTTCTCAAGATCAGTCACAGCAGGTGAGCCAGAAAGTTAGTAGGGCTCCACCTAAGAAGAGGGTTCCTGTCCGTAAATTTGTGCCCAGATATCGGCAGTGTCTGGAGACACTAGTTGGCACATCAGATTTGATGAATGATGGAATTCGTCAAATCGATATGGATGAATGTGTATTTGATTTTCCATGTACCGAAACAATTGGACTAGAGGACATGGAACAAATCTTTCATCATCGGGAGTTAGGCATCAGTGTGATGCACTCGTACATCCGGTAACCCGATCAATATATTATTTAATTGGTTGAACATTTTTTTTAAACATTTAATTGAAATAGTCTAATATTAATTATGTTTTTATTTAAGGCTGTTATTTGACAAATTGATGCGCGAGAATCAATTGTCAAATAGATTCAGTTTCGTGTCTTCCTCCCGTGTCAGCGGAGCAACAATTTCTAGGGAACCAGATTCAGTAAGAGAACACCTGGTCGAAAGATTCATGACAACCAAGACTAAAGCTTGTATCTTTTGCCGTATAATACAGGGTTAGATTTTCATTCTAAGCTCCTTTTAATATTTGTATTTTTTACATTAAAATTCACTTCTAAATTGTTGCTTTAATTTATAGATGTCACTCGTTGTTGCTTGCTATCAATCCCATAAAAGAAGTGGTCTATTACCTGAATTCGGTTGACGGTGATTGGACAAATTATCCGGAAATGAAGCTAGTGATTGATACGTAAGTGACATTATTCTAAATATTCGTTTGTGTTTATATATTTAACTATTTCTATGTCATTGTTCTAAATAAATATTTTAATTTTGTCAGTTCAATACAAGTATTCCGATGTCAAAGGGAAGCACGGGTACCACGGTCTAAATCAAACAACATTAATTGGATCAAAGTACAGGTATATAAATTTCAACAATTTTTCTTATAATATTTATGCTACTTGATAAAACAATAGATGTATATAATCTTATTTGTTTTTCTATGTAGTGCCCTCAACAACAAAACGGCATAGATTGCGGATACTTCGTTTTGAAGTTTATCAAAGAAATCTTTCAAATGAATGAAATCGAGATTCCAATCACGGTATGGATTTATACTTTGTTTTATTAATACTTATCAGATTTTGCATATAACTTATTACATTAAACTAAATCATGCATATATTTTGTTTTGTAATGTAGTATTTTGATCAATACAAGTGTCCATATTACTCGCCACTTCAACTGGAAGAACTCAAAGAAGAGTTGTGCCAATATTATTGAGCTAAGAATCTTATAATAAGGTACGAATACATTGTTGTGTGAAAATGGTTAATTATGAATATATTGTTTTGTGTATACAACACTGACCGTGTTATTATGTTCATATTGCAGGATCAAGACCTTGGATATATATGTACATTAGGATTAATTTACTTAGTGTTATATAGCTGATTTCTTAGGGTGTATTTTGTTACGTTTAAAAACATGTTAATATTGAATTACCATGGTGTATATATATTTTGGATATGAATTGATTATAATGGTATTTGTATATAATATGTGGTATTTGAATTACATTTGGTATTTGGATTAAAACTAATATATATTGGTATTTCTAGATAAGATTGTAAAATACCGGTTTAGGAATTACAGGTTTGCTGCAAAAAAATGCAGGTTTAGAAATTTTTTTAATTTTAGATTTTTCAGTAGAGAACCTATGAGAGCGCTTTTTGATTAAAAGCGCTTTCATAGGTAGGCCTATGAGAGCGCTTTTTGTTCACATAGGCCTACTTTAGATTGCCTGACACGCATTCTGAATTCACCTATGAAACCGCTTTTTCAGAAAAAAGCGCTCTCGTAGGCCTACCTATGAAAGCGCTTTTTAAAAAGCGCTTTCATAGGTAGGCCCACGAGCGCTTTTTGAACAAAAGCGCTAAAACCACCACGAAAGCGCTTTTAAGCGTTTTTAAAGCCCAAAAAAAGTGCTTTCGTAGGTCATTTATGGCATAGTGACAATAAATTCAAACAGCAGTAAAGAACACAATAAATTGTTTACCCAGTTCAGTGTCTAACTACACCTACATCTGGGGGCTACCAAGCCGTGGATTAGTAGAATTAATTGTGAATAAACCAACTAGTTTATCTCCTTCTCTTAAAACCTACCCAATGCAACTTCAATCTAAGTCCTACTTAGACCTGAGTTCCTACTCACTCCCCCTCAATCACAGCAGTGATATCAACCTATTGAATAATTGAATTGTGAAGACACACTTCAATAAACTATCTTGATTTTGCTTCAAAGCTTTAATCAAGAGACAAAACACTTGTGCTTCAAAGTTTTGAGTGATAAACTACCCTTACAATCAAATCCTAGTCCAAGGCACTTATCAATTGATAATTGCTTGGCTCACAAGAGAAAACTAGAATTACACAAAAGACAACCTGCTAAATCTTCAATACATTCCAGAGGCGCAGCAGCAGTGTAAGGGTTGTATTCCTATTATAGAAGCAGTCCTGAAACTTCAGTTTTGGGCTTCCATAAAGATAGCTAGGGTTCACTTAATTAATCCTAAAAGCTTGGTCTTATCAACAACCAATTTAGGTTTAATTAAGATTAACCTAACAGCCATGTGAGCATGCAATCTAATAACAGAAAAACACAATATAGCATCTCAACAAACTTCCTGAAAAATCTCAGGAAAAACAGATTCTGCAGAACAGAATGTCACACTGAATGTCATAACATCTATTATGACATCAGAATATTTTCTACAAAATTCCAGCACAACTTTTAACTTCCAGTTCTGAGTTGTATTTTAAACATCCTTGTCAAGTAAGATTTATCTTCAATCTCTGAATGTCATGACATTTATCAAGACATTGCCATAGCCTAATTTTACCAAAAATTAATGTCAACTTAAAACACTAACAATGTATAAATGACGAAATACAAAATCATATTATCATCTAGATTTTATCGTCAAAACGGTCTTAATTTTATTTAGTACCATATCCAAGAAAGGAGCTAATTCCCTACAACAATTTTTCGGTCACTTAGTTCTTTTGTTTGTGTTTGACTGTTTGCGCCTTATGGTTTATTTTTTATTTTATTATCTAAGTTCAATTTTAATGACACTGTAATCTGAGATTATAAAATAAGGCAACAAATAATATAATTCAGAGTATCGTTTTCTTTATAAATTAAATATTTTTGCATGATGACCTGATTTTTTCTTCTTAAAAAAATTAAATTTAAATTTTGTCTTACGAAAATTTTGTCATTTTAAATCCTATAATAATTTGATTTAACAAAAATATTTATCTAATGTATTAAGTAGACATTTTATATTTATATTTTTTTACCAAGTATACTAACGTTACTTTTTCTATATTCATTTTAAATTAATATAAATTCTATGTTGATATTTTATTTATAGTTTTTTTAACTTTGTATTTATTAAAATATCAATAAACTAAAGTTTTGCATTCAAGAAGAGTTAAATATATCTCTAAGGGTCAAAAACAACACATTGATGCACGTAAGAAACAATTAACAACGATTCGAATTTAAGGAAGGATTTCTTTTATTCAAACAATGCATAAAAACCTAGTTAATAAATTCTAAAATGATAAACTCATTTGTACCTTACAAGCAACATAGTAAGCATGGCTCAAATTGTCCAGTGTGTTTTTGCTGTAATTATATCTCTTTATTTATTTCTTGTTCTAGCGAACGTAGAAGGTAAAACCTTTTTACCTTTTTTAAATTTCCTTCTTTGCTTTGTAGAGAATATTTTATACTAATTTAACCACATTATTTTATTATCTTTTTTCATTACAGCAGTAGGAAAATATTGTTATTGGGATTCGGATTGTCCTGAACATATGTGTCAACTTCCTGCAAAACCTAAATGTATTTTTCACTTCTACTGTAAATGCATTAACAGAAATTTATAGAGCCAGCATGATTTTGTATTTAGAATAATTCTCAAGGGATACACAAGTTCTCTTCTGTAATATTTTATGAGATGCCATTTAGTTATTATGTTGGAATTTTTAATTTGTTTACTTATAATTGGACTAAAGCATATATAGTTTTATTTTTAAAATTAAAATTGCAGGGATGAGGGACTCTAAAGTAAATTTGTCAATGTAAAATCCTAAATTTCCAAGTTTCAGCAGTCATGGTTTAACATTTGATGCTCTTCTCGGTATGATTTTGACGGAATTCAAGGCTCTACTGGAGCCAAGGCTGGTAAGTATTGGTGATTTGTAGTTAGAGTCATGGTTTTAAATTGTAATTCCGGTTGTATTTCCGATTGCGGTTGTGGAATATTGTGATTGCGATCAATGTAGCTGTTGCGTTAGACATTGCAAGTTGCGGCTAGAAATAATTCTATAGATGCACTGAATATAAAAAAACATCTCTAAATGTTTTTTTATTATCTCTAAAATTATTGTAGTAATTTGTCTTTCATATATTTATAGTTTTGTATTAATATTAAACTTTTAGACTATTGTAATGAAACATACATTATCATAAATAATCTTGAAAATTGTTTAACCAAACATAAGTTCCGAAATTAATTTTTAAAATACTTAATACAAATAAGTCACAACTTATTTAAAATAAAAGGACAATAGACACAAGTTGTTTAATTTCCTATGTTGCAATCTTGATGCTGAAAAAGACACCATTTTGTTGCATAGAGATATCTTCACTGCAATAAAAAAAATGAAACTCTAAAATATGAATTTTGAAAGCTGAATTAGAATTTTTTTTTGGAATAACCACTTTTCTAAAAAAAAATATAAAAATAACCAACTTTTGAAAAAATTTACGCAAATAACCAAGTTTCAGGACAAAAATACAAGCAGGAGGAGCAGGAGCCAAGGGAGATGGCGCCTCCCTTCTAATGTTGCCCTAAAAGCCATCTCAGATAGCGCCTTAGTGTAAAACACAAGGCAAAAGCCATCTGAGATGGCGCCTCAGTGTTATTTATTATTTTATTTTTTTTAAAAATTAATTTTTTTTTATAAATACACACTCATCCCTCCTTCATTTTTCACATTTGTTCAACTTCTCATCTCATATTCTCTCTTATATTCTCTCTTATTCTCTGTTACTCTCTCTTTTTTTCTACCATGACATCTCCATACATCCATACTAGAGATGGATACGTTGTTTTCTCGGCCTCAAAACCTCCAATGAAAATGAAATTTTGGCACATATTTACCATGACCAAACTGAAAAAAGAGTTGATGCGTTGGTTAGAGGGAGAAATTGAAGATGGTGATGAAATTAGAAGGATTCAGAGGAAGCGAACAACCATGAACTTCGCAACTGGTCAACCTCGAATTTGGTTGGAGGAAGTCAAAACAGACGTCGACGTTATTGCGATGATGTATGGTTCCGATGAGATTGTTTTGACGGTTGTAGTGTCTTAAATAAATTTTTGTGTTGTTGATGCGTCATAGTTCATGTTGTTGTTTCTTTTAATCGTGTAGTTTTTAATTTTGTTGTCTCCGTATTGGTGTTTGTAATAAATGCGAATTAATGGAAAGAAGAAGATTTGTTACAATATTAAAAGTGCAGATAAATGAAATACAAATTTTAGGATGTTGAGTTTGTAGCACGCTGGGGACAATTTTTTCGATTGTGTCCGGATTGACGACATAGACCACACTTTCTTTCTAGTTTATCAACGTCGTCCATTTCAGTTGTTATACGTTTGCTCTTGGGACGACCCTTTTTATTTCTCCGCATTTGACTATTATGCCAAACTACTTCCCTTCACGCAGCCAATAATCGCTTGCTCGGGTTCAAGGCATTGTTGTATACGTTGAGCAAGGTCTGAGACTTGTAAATTGGAGAAAGAAGTACTAGTGCATCCTAATGAACATGTGCACACGCCGCAATGACATGAGAGCAGGCATTGAAGGCTGAAATTTTCCACACCGCACCACCGATATGGTAGTTTAACCTCATACTTTTGTCAGGCAAACCCTCATTGTGGTCGATTATCTCTTTGACAATGAAGTTATGCTTATGTCGGTCGAATCTTGTAACAAGATGAGTGCTAGCTTTGGCACTCTCGGCCTTAATAAATTTCAAGCAGCTTTCACTCCACACTTGTCCGGATTGTACCACCGCGTTCCACTTTTCACCTCTCTCTGCAAACAAGGAGGCTATTCTAAAATATGTTGTACTAACCAACGCAGTTATTGGGAGTGCTCTTATGCCTTTGAAGACGCCGTTCATTGATTCGACTAGATTTGTTGTCATGTGGCCCCAACACACTCCATTGTCGTATGACCGTGTCCCCTTTTCCACCTGCAGATTATCAACCCACGCACCTGCATCTGGGTTTTCCAATCTGATCTGACTGCGATAATATGTAAAACCTGGTTGTGTTAGCGCGTATGCTGCATTCATAACAGGTTTCTGAAGACGGTTATCTTTGATCTCGCGCATGAAGTTTTGAACGATGTGTCTTGCGCAATAAACATGTGTAGACGGTGGGTGTGATACGGTGAACTGACTTTGTAGGATTTTTGTATCCAAATGTGCGGATAGCAAGAGTCGCCACCGACTTTTATTTTTATCCAATTAAGGGAAGGTAAAAGTAACAGAAAAAGACCTTCGTTAGATTCTGGGTTCGGGAGAATGGTTATGAAAAGGGAAGGTATTAGCACCCCTTTCCATCCGTAGTTATCTACGGGCTCTTAGTTGCTCTAGATCACCTTTTAAAATTGCTTTTTGTGTGTTTGACAAAAATGTTTTGAAAAGGCATTTCGCTTTGACTTTGTAATGACTCATGTAGGAGTGTATACAAAGTGTTCGGAAATGTTTTGTTTTTAAAAGAGAATTTGAACTCTGAAAAAGTGTGTAGTGTGAAAAGCATTTGATAGAGCAAGCAACTAAAAGACTTATTTACCCACTCAGAATTGGTCGTTTTATTGTACTTCTACATTCCTTTAGAATAGCTCTAGCCATACCATTAGTTAGTAGGTAGCTCCATTCGTTGGATGTAAGCGGGACATTCGAAGGGACATCGGATGGTCATAGAAGGCAACTTGTAGGAAGTATCCTAGCACATTCGAAGGGACTATCATCATTTTTCGTAGGCGACAATCGAGGGTCAAGATCATGTATTCGGAGGCGACATCGTGGGTCTTATGATCTTTGTATCGAAGGGACTATGATGATTTGTTTGGAAGGCAACGGTGCTAGAATACCTCTACGTTCGAGGGACATGACCATTTTGAATCGAAAGGCATCGAGAGAGAATTACCCTAAGGGGTGCGTGTGTGAAAGAAGTGTGTTGAATTCAGAATATGTTATCTTGAAATTAGTGTGAGCTATGTCCAATTATTATCTTGCCATACACGCCTAGTTACTAACAGTTTATAGGATGCGGAAAATAAATAGCGGAAATGTAAAGATGCGGAAAGGTAAATCCTACGCTATTACATGGCTTTGGGGCAGATACATAATTTAAACTTGCGGAAAGTAAAAGCCTAATTAACTATTACAACCCATGAGCAATTACATTATTGGGAAAAAATAGAAAAAACGGTAAAGAAACGTCCGAATCGGAACAACCTGTGAAAGAATGAGAAATCGGAAAATACGAGATGAATTGAATAAGAGGAAAAATGTTAGAAAAATGCAAATTTTAATATGAGAAAATTAATATATGCTGGAAATAAGATAAATAAGTTAAAATAATTTTTTGGGATTTTTTTGGAAAAGATTTAATAATTAAAATGCAATTAAAAGTGAATTAAATGCAAAATTAAAAATAAAATAAATATGCATGCAAAAATTATATTTTTTAATTTATTAAATTAAATAAAGGTTTTTGTGAAAATAATGTAAAAAGAAAAAATCTTTTTGGTAATTTTTTAATGTAGAATAAGAATTATGAAAAGAATTAAAATAACATGGAAAATATTAAAAAAAAATATGAAAATAGGAAAATAATTGAAGAAAGTTTGAGTTTGTAAAAGAAAAGAGAGAACCGGTCCCAGGCTGGATCGAACTCATGACCTCCTGGAGAATCTCTTCAAAACCAACGCCTTAACCACTGAGCCAACGTGTTCTTTGTGTTGGAAAACTGAAAAACAATTGTATATAAATGATGACGCGTCCTGGATATATTTGAAAACGAGTCAGCTACGCGTGGGCCCCGGTTGACTGTATGGACGAATCAAAACGCACGAAATTGCCACGCCTTCCCCTCGCCGGTCCTCGCCTGAGTCAGCGCCGGAGCTAGGGCTCCGGTCATCTTCTCCGGCCTGCCTGAAATTGAAACATGGAAAACACGCAAAATAAATGGGAAAGGGGGACCCTGCCCCTCCTAAATCGATCCTCCCGAGTCCGTTGGTGATATCGGTTTGCCCTAAAAACAACTGTATGAACCGGTTCGAATCAAACAGTTCAAAATGCCCTAACAATGGCAAATCCTTATTTCCACGTGCAAGCTTCGAAACGATTGTCCAGATCAACTATATGGAACCTCATGAACACATTAGAATGGTTAGAATCAATTAAAACACACATATATTAAAAATGCAAAATCACAAAGTTTTGAATATGAATGAATGTATATAGCTCGATCCAGCATGTTTCAGTCCATGGCAAGAGTGTATACTGACTTAAACTTACCTCCTGAAGACAATGGGATGGTTCTTGAGGGCTGAAAAGGGCTGGAAACAAGAACACGATTTTTCAAGAATTGAGAAAAAATTTGCAAGAGTTTGGGTTTGTTTTTAGGTTAGGGTTCGTCCTTGGTTTGTACACAATGCTGGCAATTTATAGAAGAGATTGGAAGAGAAAAAACAAGGAAAAAAGATTGGAAATTGAATGTGCAAATATTTTCCAATAAATAAAATCAAATTTCCTTTAAAACTTGATTTTTTCTTTCCATGTGCATGAGTCACGAATTTGGCAATTGGTGTGGGCTTTCTTGGACATTAAGAAAGATATAAATCCAACTTATTTGAAAAAGAAACTTAATTTTCATATTTTACATAATTTATTTTTGAATTAAATGTTGTAAAATTCAAATATAAATCATGAAAATAGAAAATCACCAATGCCAAGCATTTATGGGTCAAGAATAACATCATGAACAAGTTTGGATCAAAAGATTATAGGCCCATTTGGAAAATTTTGCATTTTGACCAAAATGTCCTTTTGTGCAATTGTCCAAAATTGCCCAACTTGTGAATGGTGTAACTTGCTCAATTTTCCACATTTTTGAGTGTTCTTGGACTTTTTGTAAAGCTCTAAGAGTCCTCTAAACAATTTCTTTGGTCTCATCTCAATTGGAGTTACCATGCTCAATATATCTTCAAATCAAAAAGTTGACTTTTTGTTGACTTTGAAAATGACCGGTAATGTTTTGAGCTATACCTCTCAAATGAAGCATTTTTTGGACATTCTTGTGAGACATGAAGTTGTAGAGAATTGAATTTCCTTCAAAACAAGAGGTGGTGGAAAAATTTCTGAGAAAGTATGAGAAAGTTATGATCACCAAAGTTCATTGACTTTTCATCTAGAAACCCTAATTTAGAAAGTTTGACTTTTGAGCAAATCTTGAGTTTTCTTGATGAATCATGATCAACCCTTGATCAAATGATGAATTTAACTTCAAAATGAGGATGTTGACCAAAAATCAGAAGTTTTGACTGTATGTTGACCACAGTTGACTTTTTGTCCAATACACCCGATGTTCAACCATTTGAGCAATTGTCTGAGGAAACTTGACTTGTGAAGCTTGAAACTTGACATGGAGAATCTTTGAAGCATATGAGGAGGCATGAAGGCTATTGGAGATGTTAGAAATCCATCTTGACTTGAGAGATACCAAACCCTAGTTTGGGTTGATTGTCTAGGAGAGAGTTTGTCTGATCAACTCTTGAGGAATCCTTGAGTATGGATGTATGAAATCTCTTGAGTAGATGGAGGGCAAATTTTGGGGTATGACAGCTGCCCCTGTTCAATCTTCTTGTACTGGAGGGTTAGATTGACATGCTTGTCTTTCGCGACCTGGAGGTAGAAGATGATTGAACACTCGAGTACACCTGAAAATTTGCACTCGCTATTGGCTGGCGATGCGGGAATGGGCTTACAGATGCCATTTGGAGAAGTTGGAGACTTCGCTGGGGAACAAGTCGTACGCTAGACTCGAGGTTGTCAGTAGGAGAGCTGACGGAGATGGGCTTAAGATGCCATCTAGAAAGGTCGATGCTGGGGAGTGAGTCGTATGTTAGACTCTGTAGATGTTCCTGGAACGGAGAGGAGATGGGCTTAAAATGCCATCCGAAGGGAGTCGTACGTTAGACTTCGTGTTCACCTTGAATGAGGTTATTGGTTTGTATTGATTTTTAACCATATATGCAGATTCGAAAGTGAAGAGATGTTGACAAATAGTCGAGATGGGCTTAAGATGCCATCCAAGGCAATCGAGTCGACGCTAGACTCTCAGAGTTGCTGATAATCGAATAAATCGTCTTGATTACTCGGGAGAGATTGTAGTTGGCAAAATGTGGATAGCTTCCCTGTTGTGCATCGGGTGTTGATCCATTCCCTGTTATCGGAGGATAACCAGAGGTGGTCTTTCGGATAGTTTTCCCGTCGGTTCGGGGCTTAATCCTGGACCTGTCGTCGGAGGACAACCAAGGGCGGTCTTTCGATAGTTTTCCGCCGGCTCGGGCTTAATCTCGGACTGTTTGCTAGTGACTTTCACCTGTTTTGGAGAAAACAAGAGAAACTTTGATAGAATAATCGTTAGTTTTATGCAAAGTATGATGCATGACAGTGTATATGAATGACATATGCATGAATTATGACTCTATGAGAAATGTATGAATGATAGATGTCGTGGTATTTCAAAACATATCCATCTTGAAGAAGATGCGGATGCTCTGTTCGAAGATTTCTGACTTCTGCTTGGGGAATTGAGTAGGTGAGAACCCCGCTTTTGAAAGAGAAGAAAGATATCCTGGATTCTTCCGATGCACTATCTGACCAAGTCTTGGGCCTAGATATTGTTGAGGAAGGTAGAGATTTGAGAGGCTCGTTGTCGGAGATCTCATATATAGACCCTGCTGAGGAGAGTCTGGGAGGCGATCTGTTGAGGACCTTGTATGTAGATCCTGCTGAGGAAATTTAGGAGGCGCTCTACTGGGGATTCCGAGTGTAGATCTTGCTGGAGAGCATTTGATGGTTGTTGAGAGACCGGGCTAGAAGAGTCTGGAGTCCGTTGTAATCTCTGGCTGGGGAATAAAAGGTGTATGCTTCCTCCGATGCACTATCTGACCAAGTTTTGAGTCCGATATACCGCCGGGAGAAGGGGAGGATTGAGAAATATCCGCTGGGGATGAAGTGTTACTGCTTGGAGACTGATGTAACGTTGCTCGATTGAGTGGAATCACTGCTTAACATATACTCCGATGGGGATGGTGTGTTGTGAGTGACACCTTTGTGCTCTGTGGGGAATTGTATGGGTGACTTTCGTCGTCATCCCAAATCCTAGAGCCTGTAGTAAGTACTTTTGCATATTCACTTTTCGTATGTTTGCAGAGAGATTTTTTCTGTCAAATGCGTATAGTCATTCAAAGCAAACGTTGGACTTATTGCAAATAACAACAAAAATTGTAAAGAGAAAGAAGTCGATTTATTTGATGTGGCGATGGCCAAGTAGTTTGTACACAAGAAAGGTAAAAGCTATGTGGAAACAATCTCGTTAAGTTCCAACTATGCTAGTACTCATATATTTCAACTATCTCATCTCCTTTGTCAAGAGAAAGTGAGTAGACGATCTTCGCCATTTGAATCTTGAATGCCGATAGTAGTCGAAGGGTGATCCGAAGAGACATAGTCGACGCTTAAATCCCTAACTTTTGCCTAGACCGCCTTTCGGTTTTCACCAAGGATACCCTTTTTGCCCAAGCCGCTTTTCGTGTTTTCGACTTGCCGGTGTACATGTTTTGTATATATCCTTAATTTTGCCCGAACCTTTGGTTCGCCAGATGCCCTTGTTTTTGCCTAGGCCACCGACCTAGCGGGTCTCTTTTATGCGTAGTATTTTTGACTATGTCCGAGTTCACGTGGTGTGGAAGTCTTCACCATCCATGGTGCTAAGTATCATAGCTCCGCCGAAAATATCTTGACTACAAATGGTCCCTCAGGTGGGAGTCCATTTGCCCCGGATCACCTTGTGGAAGAATGATGCGCTTGACTACTAGATCACCGACTTGGTAGACTCGGTGCTTGACCTTCTTGTTAAATGCTCGATCATTCGCTTCGATAACTGTCCATGGCGTATGGATGCGAGTCGCTTCTCATCAATCAAGTTAATCTGGTCAAGCCGAGTCGGACCCAATCGCCTTCACTTAACTCGCCTCCCGGAGGACTCGTTGAGGGTATCCAACCTCGATGGGTAAGACGGCTTCCATACCGTATACAAGAGAGAAGGGGTTGCCCTGTTGATGTTCGTTGAAGTGCGATAACCATGAAGAGCAAATGGTAACATCTCATGCCAATCTTTGTAAGTCACATCTTCTCAGATAATCTTCTTAATGTTCTTGTTGGCGGCTTCCATCGCCATTCATCTTAGGCCGATAAGGAGAAGAGTTGTGATGCTTGACCTTGAACTGCGTGCGAGTTCGGTGATCATCTTGTTGTTGAGATTGGAACCGTTATCCGTGATAGTCCTTTCGGAGTGCCATACCGATGATAAGATTATGTTTGATGAATCGAGCCACAACATTCTTGGTAATGATGCATACGAGGTCGCTTCTACCCACTTGGTAAAGTAATCAATTGCCACAAGGATGAAACGATGTCCATTGGAAGCCGTGGGTTTAATCTCCAATCATGTCAATGCCCCACATTGCAAAAGGCCACGGAGAAGTTAAAACATTCGAGGTACGGAGGTACGCACTTTGTCGGCATAACCGCATTTGTGACAAGATCGAGCATAGCGGTGACAATCGCCTTCCATGGTGGACCAATAGTAACTGTTCTCAAAATCTTCTTAGCCATAGTGTGTCCACCGGAGTGGGTACCAAATTCGCTTGTAATTCTTCCATGATACGCATTGTCGTTTTCCGGTCTACACAATGGAGTAAGCACAAGTCGTGGTTGCGCTTGTATAAGATGTCGCTGTCGAGGAAGAATTTGGATGCAAACCTTCTCATGAACTTTTATCATTAATGATGCCTGCTGGATATTCCCGAGTCTCAAGATACCTCTTCACGCCATAGTACCAAGGTTTCTCTCGTATCAAGCTCATAATACGGTTCGTCGAACCTCTCAATGATGATCCGGGAGCCTCGTTGTCCCATCTAACCTTGAACATAGACGACATAGTAGCCAATGCGCCCGCCAACCGATTTCTCTCGTGGAATGTGATTGAAAGTGATCTCTTCAGTAGGGAATCAAACTTAGAACATGCTCTCGATATGGAATGAGATTTGGATGCTTCGATCCCACTCGCCTTAATCCGACCGATCACTAAAGTCGAGTCTCCATACACTTGTAAGAACTTAATTAAGTCAATAGCAGCTTTGATACCCATGATGCACGCTTCAGACGCCATGTTGTTAGTGCAATCAAACATAATCTGGCGGTGAAAGGAGTATGTCCTGTAGGGATGTAATGATGGCGCCAATGCCATTGCCAAGTGCTTGAGGCTCCATCAAAACCATAGTCCATCGGGATCCTTGTTCGTCCTTCGTCTGGCCTGGTTCTTCACAATCCGTAACTAGTAAAACATCTTCGTCTGAAATTGAACCGCATAGATCGATAGTCGTCTACGGCTTGATGAGCCAAATGATCGGCTACCACACTTCCTTTGATCGCTCGAGAAGTGTACCGATGTCATACTCGGTCAAGATCATTTGCCATCTTGCTATTCTTCCGAGAGTGGTTTCTCAAAGATGTATTTTATCGGATCCATCTTAGAAATCAACAAGGTAGTGTGAGTCAACATATATCGCCTTAATCGGCGAAAGCCCAAGCCAAAGCGTTGCAAGTTTTCTCGAGTGTGAGTATCTTGTTTCACCGGTAAACTTTTGCTAAGGTAGTATATTGCATGCTCTTTTCGACTGCACTCGCCATGTTGCCCCAACACACACCCCATTGAATTCTCTAACACAAGTACATGATAAGAGGTCTTCGGCAAAGCGGCATCGGATAGGAGGATTCTAGGTACTCCTTGATTTTGTCAAAAGCGATCCGCCATCGCCATTCCATTCCACTACTTGATCTTTCTTTAGTAACTTGAAGATCGGCTCACAGTAGCGCTAGGTGTGCAATGAATCGCAATGTAGTTCAATCGGCCCAAGAAACCTCTGACCTCTTTCTCTGCGGGAGCGGCATCTCGAATAGCTTTAACCTTGGCGGGATCAACCTCAATACCTTTACCACTGACTACAAACCCTAGGAGTTTTCCGGATCCGACTCAAAGGTGCACTTGTTAGGATTAAGTCTCAATTTGTACTTCTTCAATCACAAATAGTTTTCGCAAATGATCAAGATGTTCTTCTTCACCGTGATCGAGCTATCATGTCGCCGACGAGACCTCTATCTCGTGATGAATCATGTCATGAAATAATGTCACCATAGCTCACGATAAGTGGCGCCTGCTTCATCCGAACGGCATAACCTTGTAGCAGTGCCCCACTGTAACAAAAGTAGTCTTTCCATGTCTTCGGAGCCATTTTGATCCGATTGTAACCGAGAAACCATCCATGAAGGAGAAAACCTTATGCCGAGCGGTATTGTCAACCGTAACATCAATATGAGGAAGTGGAAATCGCTTTCGGACTCGCTTTGTTCAGATCTCCGTAATCCACACACATTCGCACTTTACCATCCTTCTTAGGCACGGGTACCACATTTGCAACCCATCGGGATAGGAAGTAACGGCTAGAAACCAGCGTTGAACCGCTTCATAACTTCGGCTTTGATTTTCTCTCGACATTTCGGACGATACGACGAACTTTGCTTTCATCGAGAAAACCTTCTTTGTCGGCAATCGATGAACCACAAAACCCGCATGTCTTCGTATGACCAAGCAAAACCTCAATATAGTCTCGTAGCATCCGAACCAACCTTTCTTTAACACTGCTCAAGACCCGCTCCTATCTTGATCTCTTTTCTGTCTTCGTCAAGACTCCAAATTCACAACCTCAACTTGCTCTTCGTGGTGGTCAGATAACTCGCTTCTTCTTGTAGAGTACCGCAAGTTCTCCGGCACTTCACAATCTTCCTCACTTTCGCCTTCGGCTTGGTAGATCGGATTATCAAGTCATATTTAGCACTAGCATAGCTGTTATTAACGAGATTCGAGTGATTCTGCAGTTGTATCACGTGGGTGTGTGTAAGAACACATAGCTTTTGAAGGGTGATAAAGTAAAGAAAGAAAACAAACAATTGAATGCAAAAGTCCAACGAATTTATTGAATGAAAATACGCAAACGACAGATAAAACCTCGAACGAGCCATGATGCCGGCAAGGCACTAGGCTTTCAAAGTTTATTGTTCAAACATAAAGAAATACGAAAAGCAAAATAAAACAAAAGCAATTACTCCTGGCTAAAGGAGATTGGTATGACGTCTTCAGCCTTCCAATTGCTGAGCCCATGATCTGGAGTTGGAAGATCCACTTGCCGATGTCGAAGCCTTTGTCGCCGCCTTCTATAGCATGGATTCCACTGGCGATGCGGAAAGGAAGTTGGCCGCACGTTCGCGGCGTATCATCTTCGACCTTTGATGGTGAAGCCTAAACCGCCTTGTCAAATTTGAAAGGAAGATTAGGAGTGACCCCAAATAGCACTCTTTCCTTCTTCAAAGAGCTTGAGCATCTTTCAATGAGGCCATCCTAGGCGGAACTTTGTAACTTCAGAGGAGGGAGAGTCAACAGCATGACTGGAATTGTTTCAAAAGCTTGACAGGAGTCTCAAGAATTCATCCTCCATCTCGAGATAGCGGAATGACCGTAGATGACCGACCATATATTCTTCTTCACCACACCGTAACAACTTTCCTTTCACCGGTACTTCAACTTCGATGTAAGGTAGAGGTAATACCGCCCCATGTATCCAAGGGCCCAAGTAGGCAAGAATAAGTCGGACGAATGTCCATGACAAAGAAAGTGGAATCAAAAGTCGGGAACCGACTTTAACAGAGTGAGCTCTCCAAGCGTGCGCTTAGAACCATCAAAAGCTCTCACGATAATGTCACCGGGTCTCGAACCAACCCTTCGACATCAAGTCGATCAAAAGCGCCTTCGAAGGATATTCGAGCGTAACCGTATCCACCAAAACATGAGATAATGTAGTGCCTTTGCATTCAAAGATGTGCAAGGCTTTGTTGTGTTTCTTTCCGAAGGAGTCAAATCAAGATCGAGAAGCCTAGGCCGTTGTTGGCAGCCGTGCTAGCAATACAAACTTCGAATTGATCAAGAGTAGTGTCTTGCGGCACATGAGCATTCTTCGAAACTTCACCAAGGCATTAGCATGAGCCTCGAGCATAAGAGCAAAGCGAGCATGGAAATCTTGGACTGAGTCTGTCCTAACTGCTCCACAATATTGTAATCACTCTTCTTGATGATCTTGAATTTCCTCCATTTCTTGTTTGAGGTGTCTTCAAGAACTTCCTTTGGTACTTCCGTTGAGCAGATGAGTTACCGGTTCTTTCCTCTAGTCGGGATATTGATTGAGTAGCGGAATGCGAGCTGGAGTCGGTGTTTTTGGAGGAGAGATCTCGAGAGAATACCGGTTCGGGTCACCCATCGATCCGTGATGTTGTCAATGTCGAATAGAAACTTCAGTAAGATCTTCAATTGTCGAGGATCTTGCTTGACACCATGATAGTAAACATCACCCATAATTCCAAGGGATAGCCTTGTCGAGGAATATGGAACGGCCTTGAGAAGTGATAATGAGAGGTGCCACTCTAGGCAAGGAATCAGCAGAGGAAATCCTTATAGTGTTAACATCAAGATAGTCTTCGGGAAATCGTCACCCCATCCGTCGCCTTAACATCTTCAATAGGAATCTTGTAACTATCGTGACGTGTACTTCACCATGTAATCATACTTTCCACTTGGCTGCCCCAAGGTATCCCACACAGATGGTACAGTCTCGCTTGCATTGTCGATCTTCAACTTAGACATTTCACACAACCGCATGTGGTTTCGTAAATAGTATCTCACGGTTATCCATCATGCATCGAACACGCCTTCTCAACCAAGCACATCCATCGTGCACGAGCACCAACGACAACTCTCGGCATCCGGATTGACACCGCTTGCAACAAATTCTTCTTAACAGCTATCGAGGAATGGTCAAGTCATCTATGTTGAAAACATAAGTATCGCCAACAAAGATTGGAACTCTTGTCATGGTTAGGCATAGGCGCTGATCACATTCGAGTCTCAACAGAGGATCAAACTCAACTGCTTAGATTCAATCATATCTTGAACCTTGTTCTTCGTGAGCCCAACAATTGTCGTGATCGTGCCCGGGCTGTTGGAATGGTAAGCACACTTAGCATTAGGATTGTATTTCGAGAGGAAGTGTTGACATTCGAGGAGGATCCCTCAAGGTTATCACCGCTTTCAACATGTGTTGCAAGGCTTGCGATAATGGCATGTTGATCTTCGTGAACTGCCTCGTGGCGCTGCTCGCTACGGTTGTCTCACCGAGGTTGTGCCGATGTGGAGATCACAACCGCCCTACGATTGAGCACGATCGGTCTTGGCTCGGCTTTTTCGACCACACAAGATTAGCTTCTTTCTTTCCACCAAAGATCTCTTTGCAGATTTGAAGATGTCTCTACCGAATCTTCCCACTCTTGATACCCTTCAATGCGTCAATATCAGCCGGTGAATCCGGATGAAGAATTTCCAATCGATGATTGAAGAATGGGCGGCCGTTGTTCCCATAAACATATCAACCAACTCCCTATTGGACAAGGGTGGTGAACTCGCTCGCTAGATCTCTCCACTTCGAGCATACTCCTTGAACTTCGTCACGACCCATGGACATGCTTTGTAGTTGCATGCGAGTGGGTGTCAATTCAGATTGTACTCATATTGTCTCAGAAAGCATCACCAAGTCACCCAAGTACGGATACGGTCATTCTCTAGCGATAGTACCATTCCAACCGAGGACAAACTTTCTTGAAAATAGTGCATCCACAACTTTCTCGTCATGTGGGGTTGATCTTCGGACATAGGACTTCAAATGCGCTTAGGGCAAGAAATGCCATCATATTTGGCAAAAGTAGGAACTTTGAACTTGGGAGGAATCACCACACCAGAACAAGACTCAGTCATCAAAGTTCAGCCTGACATTTTCATTTTCCACAAGATTCACCGATCTTCAAGTTGCTTGTACTTGTCATCTTCCTCGAGTGTTGGCTATAATCGATGATCCTCTCCTCCTTTCTTTGGCTCACGCTGGTCACCATCATCCCCTTGGTACTCCCCCGGATGGACACTTCCTTCGAGAGCTCAATACGACGACCACCTTAGGACCCCTTTGAAACGCTACCCATGTTGAGGAGACCAACAACCTTCTTCTTCTTGTTGATGAGGTTCTTCGATCTTCTTGGCCTTGGACCAAGGTAAACATCTCAAACCGAGCATTCGAGCTGGAGATCTTTGACAGTCTGTTCAAGAGCCATTTCTGCTAAAATAAATAGCGAGCAAATGAGAAAACCAATCTCCAATGTACCTGTGATGCAATGTTATGATATGATATGTAATGTTTATGCGAATGCAATGCAATGTTTTCAAGGACCTAAGAGATTTAAATTTGTTAAACAAGCAATGAACAAACGTTTATTAGTACTTCTCATTATTCTTTTTTCTTTTTAAGTACAAGAGATAGTTCAAAACAATAAAAGAAAACAAAAACATCCTAAAGCTCTAAGTCTCCCATGGACGCTTCCTCTTGGTGCCGATGTAGGCGTTGATATTTCGCTCCTCATGAAGTAGCTTGGTCAACTCTAGAACTTTCTTCTCGCTTGCATAGCACTGAGCTTCAAAGGTATCCCTTTCTTCTTTAAGTGAATCCGTGATCTCTTCAAGTCTTCAAAATCAGAGGCATGTCGATGGAGAACAAGATAGGTACGCCACCTATAGCAACAGTTCCATAATTACGGTAAAACAGCGTGAATGGCATCATGAGGTTTTGAGCTCGAGCTCGCACCCATTTGAGGTAAGGTTCCCAAGGAATGGAGTTCGGTGCCCCAAAGTCTTGGTATCGCTTCTTTACCATGCCCCAAGCATGTATAAACCTTCGCGGTAATTCGAGATCGTGATTGTAGTCGAACACAACATCTTGGAGAAGCATATCATGTGGACCATCCTTTCGAGCAAAACCAAACTGACGTAGAGCTAGAGAAGGGTTGTAAGTAATACCTCCCCTTATACCAAGTAGTGGTACATTAGGGAATTCTCCATAACGCTCAACGAATGTGAAGTCCTTTTGAGAGAAAAGGTTCCAACGGATATCTGAATGAGAGAGTGACATCAATCTTTGAGACCATCTCAACCTTTGTTCATTCTTCAAAACTGATGGAGGAAGGTGCGAAATAAACCACCTTGAAAGTAACGGGATACAACACATGAGAGTTCCTTGTCGCTTAGTAGTACGAGTGTGGAGAGAATGTAGGATGTCTCCAAGTAAGGTAGGCACTGGATTGCGGGTAAGAAACAACTTGATGGCATTGACATCTATGAATTGATCCGAGTTAGGGAATAGAACCAAACCATAAATTAGCAAGGCCACAATGTTCTCAAATGCATGGAAACTCATAACTTTGAGGAATTCTCGGGCTTTCTTGATTAAGAACTTGGAAAGTAAACCCTTAACTCCACTTCTAGTTTCCCAATTGGCTTCAATGTCGGAGCGCTTAAGATGTAAGGCGGATGCAATGTCTTCGAACTTAGGAACCTTTTCCAAACCGGTGAATGGCATTTGATCAAGAATAGGTACCCCAAGTAGCTTAGAGAATTCTTCCAAGGTAGGAACCAACTGATAACTGAAATGTAAAGCAATGGTGTTTCGATCAAGAACTGGAATAGGACATGCATCATATCTTCTTCAAAACCGAGATAACCAAGTCAAGTAGATAACCATGTCTTTGATGAACCGAGCATGGTCGGAATTTCAAACCAATTCTTTGAGTGAGAAGGGATACCCATGAAGTTGATTCGATAGTCTTTCTAGAAGCCATAATCCCTACAAAACAGAGCAAAGATAAATCCTAGGTCCTTGAAATAGTTAGAAATGATATGCAATGCGAATGATGTCATGATGTCATGTTTATCACACACAAACAATTCACACAATGAGCCTAGGGTTAAGGCTTGCATGAGGTATAGGTGATTACCCCACCAAAAGTTTGAGTTGGTTCATCCGTCCTATAATAGTAACCGGTTCTAGGAATCTCACATCATCGATCTTTCGTAGGCGCTTATTTCAATACGACGCCAAGTGGTCGATCGAAAATGTCCCAAAAGTCGATCTCAATGAGCGTAGCATCGAGTATCAACCAACCTCGGTCACCAAAGCCGCCATCTCACTACCTTCTAATGGCCAAGATGGGTCAATTAAGGTTCTAAAAGTTTAGTTAGCTTGATGACACCACGCAGGCCAAATACTTTCTTCAACTTGGGAATGAAGAGTATCGGGCAACCAAAGTGTCACGCTAACGTAGCCATCATGTTGACCGCGTAGTTATACGCCTAACGGTCGCGATGATCTAATGCTACTTACCTAAAAGGAAAACCGGATCCGGTGTAGGATCCCACAAATATAATACCCAAGCAACCCTTAAAGATAAAGCATACAAGTCAAACAAAAAGCAATAGCAAATCAGAGAGCACCCTACATTTTGTATCCAAAGATAGCTTTTAATCCAGTTCCACATCCGTAGTTATCTTTTAGTTGCTCTAGATCATAAAAGTTTGACAAAGGTTCGGACTTTTTGAAAGAGAATTTGAACTTTGGAAAAGTGTGGTGTGAAAAGCATTTGATAGAGCAAGCAACTAAAAGACTTATTTACCCACTTTAATTGGTCGCTTTATTGTACTTCTACATTCCTTTAGAATAGCTCTAGCCATACCATTAGTTAGTAGGTAGCTCCATTCGCTGGAAGCGGACATTCAAGGGACATCGGATGGTCATAGAAGGCAACTTGTAGGAAGTATCCTAGCACATTCGGGGACTATCATCATTTTCGAGGCGACAATCGAGGGTCAAGATCATGTATTCGGAGGCGACATCGTGGGTCTTATGATCTTTGTATCGAAGGGACTATGATGATTTGTTTGAAGGCAACGGTGCTAGAATACCCTACGCTCGAGGGACATGACCATTTTGAATCGAAGGCATCGAGAGAATTACCCTAAGGGTGCGTGTGTGAAAGAAGTGTGTTGAATTCAATATGTTATCTTGAAATTAGTGTGAGCTATGTCCAATTATTATCTTGCCATACACGCCTAGTTACTAACATTTATAGGATGCGGAAAATAAATGCGAAATGTAAAGATGCGGAAAGGTAAATCCTACGCTATTACATGGCTTTGGGGCAGATACATAATTTAAACTTGCGGAAAGTAAAAGCCTAATTAACTATTACAACCCATGAGCAATTACATTATTGGGAAAAAATAGAAAAAAACGGTAAAGAAACGTCTGAATCGGAACAACCTGTGAAAGAATGAGAAATCGGAAAATACGAGATGAATTGAATAAGAGGAAAAATGTTAGAAAAATGCAAATTTTAATATGAGAAAATTAATATATGCTGGAAATAAGATAAATAAGTTAAAATAATTTTTTGGGATTTTTTTGGAAAAGATTTAATAATTAAAATGCAATTAAAAGTGAATTAAATGCAAAATTAAAAATAAAATAAATATGCATGCAAAAATTATATTTTTTAATTTATTAAATTAAATAAAGGTTTTTGTGAAAATAATGTAAAAAGAAAAAATCTTTTTGGTAATTTTTTAATGTAGAATAAGAATTATGAAAAGAATTAAAATAACATGGAAAATATTAAAAAAAAATATGAAAATAGGAAAATAATTGAAGAAAGTTTGAGTTTGTAAAAGAAAAGAGAGAACCGGTCCCAGGCTGGATCGAACTCATGACCTCCTGGAGAATCTCTTCAAAACCAACGCCTTAACCACTGAGCCAACGTGTTCTTTGTGTTGGAAAACTGAAAAACAATTGTATATAAATGATGACGCGTCCTGGATATATTTGAAAACGAGTCAGCTACGCGTGGGCCCCGGTTGACTGTATGGACGAATCAAAACGCACGAAATTGCCACGCCTTCCCCTCGCCGGTCCTCGCCTGAGTCAGCGCCGGAGCTAGGGCTCCGGTCATCTTCTCCGGCCTGCCTGAAATTGAAACATGGAAAACACGCAAAATAAATGGGAAAGGGGGACCCTACCCTCCTAAATCGATCCTCCCGAGTCCGTTGGTGATATCGGTTTGCCCTAAAAACAACTGTATGAACCGGTTCGAATCAAACAGTTCAAAATGCCCTAACAATGGCAAATCCTTATTTCCACGTGCAAGCTTCGAAACGATTGTCCAGATCAACTATATGGAACCTCATGAACACATTAGAATGGTTAGAATCAATTAAAACACACATATATTAAAAATGCAAAATCACAAAGTTTTGAATATGAATGAATGTATATAGCTCGATCCAGCATGTTTCAGTCCATGGCAAGAGTGTATACTGACTTAAACTTACCTCCTGAAGACAATGGGATGGTTCTTGAGGGCTGAAAAGGGCTGGAAACAAGAACACGATTTTTCAAGAATTGAGAAAAAATTTGCAAGAGTTTGGGTTTGTTTTTAGGTTAGGGTTCGTCCTTGGTTTGTACACAATGCTGGCAATTTATAGAAGAGATTGGAAGAGAAAAAACAAGGAAAAAAGATTGGAAATTGAATGTGCAAATATTTTCCAATAAATAAAATCAAATTTCCTTTAAAACTTGATTTTTTCTTTCCATGTGCATGAGTCACGAATTTGGCAATTGGTGTGGGCTTTCTTGGACATTAAGAAAGATATAAATCCAACTTATTTGAAAAAGAAACTTAATTTTCATATTTTACATAATTTATTTTTGAATTAAATGTTGTAAAATTCAAATATAAATCATGAAAATAGAAAATCACCAATGCCAAGCATTTATGGGTCAAGAATAACATCATGAACAAGTTTGGATCAAAAGATTATAGGCCCATTTGGAAAATTTTGCATTTTGACCAAAATGTCCTTTTGTGCAATTGTCCAAAATTGCCCAACTTGTGAATGGTGTAACTTGCTCAATTTTCCACATTTTTGAGTGTTCTTGGACTTTTTGGAAAGCTCTAAGAGTCCTCTAAACAATTTCTTTGGTATCATCTCAATTGGAGTTACCATGCTCAATATATCTTCAAATCAAAAAGTTGACTTTTTGTTGACTTTGAAAATGACCGGTAATGTTTTGAGCTATACCTCTCAAATGAAGCATTTTTTGGACATTCTTGTGAGGCATGAAGTTGTAGAGAATTGAATTTCCTTCAAAACAAGAGGTGGTGGAAAATTTCGAGAAAGTATGAGAAAGTTATGATCACCAAAGTTCATTGACTTTTCATCTAGAAACCCTAATTTAGAAAGTTTGACTTTGAGCAAATCTTGAGTTTTCTTGATGAATCATGATCAACCCTTGATCAAATGATGAATGTAACTTCAAAATGAGGATGTTGACCAAAAATCGAAGTTTTGACTGTATGTTGACCATGCTTGACTTTTTGTCCAATACACCCGATGTTCAACCATTGAGCAATTGTCCGAGGAAACTTGACTTGTGAAGCTTGAAACTTGACATGGAGAATCTTTGAAGCATATGAGGAGGCATGAAGGCTATTGGAGATGTTAGAACCATCTTGACTTGAGAGATACCAAACCCTAGTTTGGGTTGATTGTCTAGGAGAGAGTTTGTCTGATCAACTCTTGAGGAATCCTTGAGTATGGATGTATGAAATCTCTTGAGTAGATGGAGGGCAAATTTTGGGGTATGACAATGGTCGTGCCAACATGGATTGTAACGACTCAATTGAGGCATGTCTCGAATTAGACAAAGATCACGCTTGGTGCTACGTGTGTTCAAGATGCTTTAGGAAGAAACCCAAGTCGCTTCCGCCTCTACAAGAGCATAAGCGATTGGGAACACGTTATTGTTGCCATCTTGTGCCACGGCCATCAAGGGTGCCCTTGTATTTCCCATACAACCATGTTCCATCTATTCAGATGATAGGTTTGCAGTGCAAACCCTGATGCAAGGTCGAGAAGCCTTAAAAGTTCATCAATATACCATGTCCATCGACTGTGTACCGCCTTGGGAAAACGCGCTGCCTCCAGAGCATAAACTGCTCCAAGCATACGTCATAGGCATTCATGTAGCGAGGTAACTCTTTGTACGAACCCTCCCAATTTCCGTAGATTTGCTCGATAGCCTTGTTTTTTCCAACCGTGCCTTTCATAGGGGTATAGTTGTATGTTGTAGTGATGTGATATTATTGTTTTCACCTTCAATGAAGGATCGCACCAACAAGAGGTAAGATTTCTTGACAAATGAGATCATGACTCAATTTCCTGTGATCCGTGATTGTGTGGAATTAACACAAGTGTGTTCCACATAGAACCTATCACCCAGAATCACTACGCAATCTATACGATGCGTTAGATGGAAGTTTCACTCGTGGTGAGTATGTATGATTCTGTATCTCTCATTGCTCGATCCACATGAAAGTCATAGTTGTTTATCATGTGGAACTTTTTATTGCTTTGACGCAATCTTCTTTTGAACGAAATTTGTCTTTGACTTTAAATTTGCATCCGATCGCAGCTCGTGGTTGTAGAATATATCGATGAATGGTCATCCGTGGACATGTTCGTGGTGGTCATGTACGGAGGTGGTGTGAAGATCCATGTGGAGGCAGCTGGCTTTCTTCCTCGGCCTCGATTCTTCATTTACCATGATGTTGAACTGCGCTCTCCGCTTCCTCTTCTTCGTCAAGAACATCCACCTCACTTGTTCCTCCTCCGTAGGATCAACCTCTCTATGTCCTCGGAAAACGACGCACAACCCAATCGAGTCGCACCTAATATTCATGATTACAAAACATGTTTTGCGATCTTCTGCCTTCAACACACCGTAAAATGTTACTTGGTTCTCACCAAGAAAACAGGATGTTGGTAGAAAATGTTTGATGTCGAACCTCGACGAAGTTTGTTCTCGAGTCTTTTTTTGAAATACGAAAAATTCGCATTACTATTTAGACAAAATTGGAAATTTTCAAGAGTTTCGAACAAAACCGGATACCTCACCGTTGTATGTCCCGCCATTGAAATTTACAGTGATAACATATTGTGGTACATATGACATTTCGATCGTGGTTTGAGTGTTTGAAATTAGGGTTTTGATTTGATTAGGTTTCGATTTTAGTGTTGGAAATTAGGGTTTTCGATTAGGGTTTTATAATTGAAAAAAATCACATGCGCCTAGGGTGGTTAGGGGATGCACCTATTTATCACTAGGTCTCGTAAAATCCAAGTTGAATGGCTCCTATGTGTAAAACACAAGGAGGCGCCATCTCCTTGGCTTTTGTGCCTAGTCATAAATAGGTCTGCCACGTAGCTGACACACTAGCCTGCATGCATGGAACCTGCCACCTAGCTGAACCTAGCTTCCACCTAGCCTGGAACAAGCCATCTAGGATGGCGCCTTAGTGCAAATTCAAAGGGGAGGAGCCATCCCACTTGGCTCCTCCTTGACAAGTGTCATCCATGCATGCAAGGCCCCAACCACCTCATTTATTCCTCTCTTCTTGAATCACCTATAAATATGGCTTCTCATTTGTGTTTTTTCCATCACCACTCTTCACTCCTCCTCTATCTCTAATACAATTCTCTCTTTCTCAAATAAGCAGTAGAAATTTCAATCATGAGTCTCTTGACGTTGGGAGAATCGCACCGAGGAATAAGGGCGAACATTGCAAGCTATGTAAGTATCCTTTCATTTTTTTGTTTTCATTCTTTTTCTTGAATTTTTTTTGTTATATTCTTTTTTTATTACATTTTAAATATTATTTACACTTTCTTACACAATTTATTTTCACATTATCTATAAGACACGAAAAAATTTAGATGTCGCTCACATCACTATGTTGTTCCCAATCCGTTCATCGTTCCATACCTTGAACATGCCGGTTTTGGAGAGGTTATTAAAATCTCCAACTACACGATCGATTCAAAGTTCATTCTAGCATTGTGTGAAAGGTGGAGACCCGAGACACATACATTTCATCTACCTATAGGTGAGTGTACCGTCACACTAGAGGACGGTACATGTTGATGGGTCTTCCTATCGATGGCAAGGCGGTGAATGGTCCGATACAACAACCTAACAATATTTATGAGGAGTTGTTGGGTAGAGATATGGTCAAGGTCCTACCGCAAGAGGCCAAGGTATATTTCTTTCAACTCTTAGAGAGTACTATTATTCTCTTGTTTTGGATGAAAATTCCACCAAGAACAAAAATAATAAAACTAGAAACTACATTATGTTAATGTTTGGTAGTTTTTATTCCTAAAGTACCGGAATAGTGTCAATTTTATGTATTTGAATTTACTTAGAGATGTCAATAAGATAGGAAGATATAGTTGGGGTTCCGTTGTTCTTGCCCAGCTATACTCCTCGTTGTGTAAAAATTGTATGAAAGACACATCAACTTTCAATGGATGTGCTTTCTTACTTCAAACATGGGGTTGGTGGAGAATGCAATCACTCAATCCCACAACGACCTACCGCTCACTTTTCCCTACGCAACAAAGTAAGTACATTGTTTATTTATTAAATTTTATTTATATCTTTCACATATATAAAATCCTAATATATTAAATGTTAATTCATTTAGGTTTAGCGTAATGGGCATGGATTACGGAAAGAATCCGAGACACAATGTTCTCCTATACCGTGATCTAATAGACCACCTTGGACCAACCGATGTACGTCATTTCTATTAACTCCAAATTATTTTAAATTTAACGTATATTATTTTTATCATTATTATTAATCTCTATTATTTTTTCAACAGCTTTATATGGAGACCGACTTGGGTTTGGACCATGTACCAAATGATGAAGATGCAGAGGTTTGGACCACGAAGACTGCAATTATACGGTTCAACATTGTGGAGATGCACCACAGCGACCGTGTGAAGATGCAGTTCGGTATGTTCCAAGACATACCCCGCGATCCGATATGCTTGGATCCTTGGCATCTAAAAAGGGTCGATGCCCAATGGGGACTCAACAATTGGAGGAATTTTGCCAGGGAGTATTGTAGGATGTGGAAAAACCGAGGCACCATATCTTACAATTTCCGTTTATGAAGATGACGAGATTATGCAACACTCGCAAGATATTGCTTGGTACCGCATACCACAGAGATATGCATGTTTCCCAACCTCGCTATTTGGTCGACCGCACTGGGCAACCTCCCAGTCACAACAACAACGAAGACAACGCTACCGCCAACAACAACCTCAACAACAATACCAACAACAACCCCAACACTACCAACAACAACAAGAACCACCCCAACACTACCAACAACCACCCCAACAACACTACCAACAACCACCCCAACAACACTACCAACAACCATCCCAACAACACTACCAACAACCATCAACTTCCCGCTGTAACACGGTGAACTGACTTTGTAGGTTTTTGTATCGCAAATGTGCGGATAGCAAGAGTCGCCACCGAATTTTCTTTTATCCAATTAAGGGAAGGTAAAAAGTACAGAAAAAGACCTTCGTTAGATTCTGAGTAAGGGTGAAGGTTATGAAAAGGGAAGGTATTAGCACCCCTTTCCATCCGTAGTTATCTACGGGCTCTTAGTTGCTCTTAGATCACTTTAAAAATTGTGCTTTCTGTGTGTTTGACAAAAATGTTTTGAAAAGGCATTTCGCTTTGACTTTGTAATGATTCATGTAGAAATGTATACAAAGTGTTCGGAAATGTTTCGTTTTGAAAAGAATTTGAACTTTGACAAAAGTGTGAGGTGTGAAAAGTATTTTGATAGAGCAAGCAACTAAAAGTCTTATTACCTACTCAAAATGGTCATTTTCGTGTTATTTTACGTTCCTGTAGAATAGCGCTATCCATACCATTAGTTGGTAGGTAACTCCATTCGTTGGATGTAAGCGGGACATTCGAAAGGACATCGTATGGTCATATAAAGCAACTTGTAGGAAGTATCCTAGCACATTCGAAGGGACTATCATCATTTTTCGTAGGCGACAATCGAGGGTCAAGATCATGTATTCGGAGGCGACATCGTGGGTCTTATGATCTTTGTATCGAAGGGACTATGATGATTTGTTTTGAAGGCAACGGTGCTAGAATACCTCTACGTTCGAGGGACTTGACCATTTGAATTCTTAAGGCAACGAGAGAGAATGACCCTAAGGGGTGCATGTGTGAAAAAGTGTGTTGATTTCAGGTATTTTGTCTTGGCATTATGAATGAGCTATATCCATTTTTATCTTGCCATACACGCCTAATTACTAGCAGTTTATAGGGTGCAGAAAGTAAATTGCGGAAAGTAAAGTGCGGAAAGATAGATCCTACGCTATTACATGGCTTTGGGGCAGATACATAATTTAAACTAGCGGAAAATAAAAGCCCTAATTAAGCTATTACATCCCATGAGCAATTACATTATTGGAAAAAAGAAAACGGTAAAAAGAAATCGTCCGAAACGAGATAACCTGTGAAAAGATAAGAAATCGGAAAAATATGATGAAATCGAATAAGAGAAAAATGTTAGTAGAAATACAAATTTTTGAATGAGAAAAAATATTTCATGCTGGAAATGACATAAATATGCTAAAATAATTTTTTGGGATTTTTTGGAGAAGATTTAATAATTAAAAACTAATTAAAAGTGATTTAAATGATAAATTAGGAATAAAAATAAATATGCATGCAAAAGAAAAAATATTTTTGACAATTTTTAATGCATGAATAAAAATTATGAAAAGAATTAAAAATGCATGAAATATATTAAGTAAATAAGAAAAATATGAAAAGTTTGTAAAAAGGAGAAAAAACCAAATGGTCCTGGGGAGAATCGAACCCAGGACCCTGCTTTCACAACCCTCATGCCTTGCCAACCGAAAGCAGTGTATCATCGCTTGGAAATCGGAGCGAGTAGAATGTAAACACGCCGCCCCGATCGCCTCCATCACGCGCCAAGCTTCGTCTTCTCCGATTTGAATTTTTGAAAACTCAGCGTCGGCCATTGTTCGACGCTACGTCCCTGGCAAAATCGAAAATCATACACAAGTAATATAAATGAATTCTAAGACCATGGTTTGATTTAGGACATCATTCCGAATGCATTGGTAAGGGTCTCGAGGTCCAATTTTTCCGTTTAAGCAAAGCCCTAAATCGTGGTCAAGAACCCTAGTTATGGCAGATCACGTTTCAAGCTATGGAAATGCAATTAACCTGCCCAGATCGCTTGCAAACTTTGTTCTAAGCATGAAACAAACATCAAAAATCGTTAATAATGCATTAATAATGAAACACGATTTTGGAAAAAAGATGAACAAACCGATTCGTGATTTCTTAATTCTGGATGCTTTTGGATGATGTAAGGGTCTGGATCGACTCCAGAGGTATCAACGAATGCAATGGACACCTCGAAACCAATTGAAAACGCGGAACTAGGGCTGCGCATTTGCTTGAAGGTCACGATTTCTTGAGCTTCAATAGGGTTTCTCCACCGCTTTTTCTACCCTAATTGTGTGGCATGAGTGTATATATAGTAGATGAATTTGGAGTTGATTTGAGGAAGAATCAATCACTAATCATCGCAAATCAAATTTGATTTTGTACCAAATCAAATTTTCATCTTTTCATCAATTTTCAATCCAATCTTGCCATATCCAACCAAATTTCAAATTTGTCGGCTTTATTGAGTTACTTGGATCTCAAGGAAGAGAGAAAATCAAGTTTGCATTTAATTTTGATTTTATACTTTATTTTTGAATTTAATTTGTATTTAAATGAATAAATTCCAAATTAAATAGAAAAATAAAATAAAAATTTATGGCATTGGGCTTGGATATTCCTAATTGCATAAGGAACAAGTTTGGATGAAGAAAAAGTAAGCCCATTTGCAAAAAATTTGATTTTTAGAAGCATTTCTCTTTGTGCACTTCTTCAAAATTGCCCAACTTGTGAATGGTGTATCTTGCTCAATTTTCCACATTTTTGAGTGTTCTTGGACTTTTTGGAAAGCTCTAAGAGTCCTCTAACCAACCTTTTTGGTCTCAACTCAATTGGAGTTTCCATGCTCAATATATCTTCAAAACAAAACGTTGACTTTTTGTTGACTTTGAGAAGGACCTGTAATGTTTTGATCCATACCTCTTAAATGAAGCATTTTTTGAACAGTCTTGTGATACATGAAGTTGTAGAGAATTGAATTTCCTTCAAAACAAGAGGTGTTGGAAAAATTTCTGAGAAAGTATGAAGAAGTTATGCTCAGTCAAAGTTTGGTTGACTTTTCTCAGAGAAACCCTAATTTAGAAAGTTTGACTTTTGAGCAAATCTTGAGTTTTCTTGATGAATCATGATCAACCCTTGATCAAATGATGAATGTAACTTCAAAATGAGGATGTTGACCAAAAATCATGAAGTTTGACTGTATGTTGACCATAGTTGACTTTTTGTCCAATACAACTGATTTTCAACCATCTGAGCAATTGTTTGAGGAAACTTGACTTGTGAGGCTTGAAACTTGACATGGAGAACATTTGAAGCATATGAGGAGGCATGATGAACATTAGAGATGTTGGAAATCCACTTTGATCTGAGAATCACCAAACCCTAGTTTGGGTTGATTGTCTAGGAGAGGGTTTGTCTGATCAACCTTTGAGGAGTCCTTGAGTATGGATGTATGGGATATCTTGAGAAGATGGAGGGCAAATTTTGGGGTATGACAGCTGCCCCTGTTCAATCTTCTTGTACTGGAAGGGTTAGATTGGCATGTTCGCCTTTCGTGACCTGGAGGTAGAAGATGATTGAACACTCGAGTACACCTGAAAATTTGCACTCGTGGTTGGCTGATGACGCGGGAATGGGCTTATAGATGCCATTTGGAGAAGATGGAGATTTCACTGGGGAATGAGTCGTACGCTAGACTCAAGATTGTTGATAGGAGAATTGAAGGGTGATGGGCTTAAGATGCCATCTGGAAAGATTGATGTTGGGGAGTGAGTCGTACGCTAGGCTCTGTTGACGTTTCTGGAACTGAAAGGAGCAAGGAGATGGGCTTAAGATGCCATCTGGAGGGAGTCGTACGTCAGACTTCGTGCTCATCTTTGAATGAAGTTATTGGTTTGTATTGGTTTTTTAACCAAATATGCAGCATTCTGAAGGTGGAGAAATGTTGATAAGTAGTCGGAGATGGGCTTAAGATGTCATCCAAGGCAACTGAGTCGTATGCCAGACTCTGTAGTTGCTGTTGATAATGAGTCAGAATAGTTCTTCGTGCTGACTACCCTGAGGGAGGTAGTAGTTGGAAAAACGTGGATATCTTCCCTGTTGTTCATCGGGTGTTGATCCACTGCCTGTTATCGGAGGATAACTTGTGATCGTTCGTGTAACACCCCATCTAAATACCCCGAATAGATCAATTAATTTAATATCTAAATCATCTTTAATCAGAGTTTAACACGGTATAATAAGGGATGTCACAATTAATAAACAAAGTAAACTTCATTCAAACAGTAGCCATGCTACACTAAGGATCAATATTTCCAATTAATTTCAATCAAGCTAAGACCATGTCTTACACAGCGGAAAGATACCATAACCAAAAACGGGATAAATTCAATCAACATTATTCCCACTAAGTTTTAAATAAATAATAGACCAAGTCTAATTCCTCATCTAAAGTTCCCCAGTGTTACAATCTAATCAGAGCATGACACTGACACGCGGACTAAACGATAAGCTCTAGAGCCATCCTCACCGACTCCTCAGCTGCTAACTTTAATCTGAAATGGTAAAGTAAGGGTGAGACTTCTCATAATTAAAGCACATTATAAGCTTCTCAATTAACAATACATTTCAAGCATATTAATCCACCCATTTCAACATAACTCCAGATTCAATACACAATTACAACCATATAATCATCATGCACAACAATCATCAACCAGAGAATAGTAACACTGAAAGACATCCTAACATGTTACTATTCCATACAATCAAAATGCAGACTCAATGCATGTGGTACCAACACGTGACCAAGTCACCCAACACCGATCCATCATCAACCGGATATGCACCATCGATTCGTCCATAACCACTGGACACGAATCCAGCCTAACCACCCATCCTCACTGGTATCGGATCGGCAATCCAAGTCAAATTCCGCACAATGGGAATTAACTTCACCAAAATAATGCATATGCACGCACATCAATAGCATGCAACATTAATCAGTCTATGTATACATTCTTCTAACATAACTGAATCACAACAACCAACATGATATATCAACCAATCATGCATACATCTAACATCAGCATAAACATGCAACCAATCAACATAGGTTATAACCACATCGGTCAGCATAAACCATCATCAACCACAACATGATATCATCAACTATCATGAAATAAATCATTGCTAGCATAATATGCCAAACACTTACCCTTCATTTGGTAAGACTATCACCAGTAAATACCACAACAACAACAACTGAGATCAACAACTATCAGTCATATACCACCATCAAAACACATGACATCAATACAATCATGAATACACCGATTATTGTAAACCGAATCAAAACCCGAAAACATGATATTCCAACCATCATGTGCACCACCATTAACAACATAAACATGTTTTTCATCCACACAATACCAATACATCCATCAACACAGGATCTCTGCTACATACACATCAATATGCGTCAGTCAAAAGTCAGCTATCTCGGAATTTGGCTCATTTTCAAAATAATTTCAAGTTTTGGAAAATATTTTCATTTCATAAAATAGAGTATTAAATTTAGGAAATAACGTCCAAAACGGCGCTCAAAACGGACTTACGGTTTGAAAGTTATGAATTTTCAAAGTTTGACATTTTTCAAAAAAATAAGGCAGAACCCGGTTCCTACACATACAGGAACCGGTTCCTGAAAGTTAAATTTTCACGTTGCTGGAAAATTGTATGGGAACCCGGTTCCTACCCATACAGGAACCGGTTCCTGAGTACATTTTTCCAGTTTTTCACAAAATTTCAATGTGGAACCCGGTTCCTCCCCACTGGGAACCGGTTCCCATGTGTTAAAAAGTCATTTTCAGCACTTTTGACAGCATTCTTCCATTTCCAATCAACCTCAAACCTACCCATACGAATTCTAATATGGGAAACACTAAAACACATCGAATTTGCATCATTATCACATCAAACAACATATCTCCATCATTTATTTTCATCTACTGACACTCTAATTATTTTCCATACATATTCTGACACAATCAGACACAATCTGACACAATCTGACACAATTAAGTATATATCCATGGAAACCTAGAAATTCCCAAACTAAGGTTTCCTAACATACTTTGATCTATATTATCAAAAATCAAAATCTATAATAAGCAATAATCAATCGAAATCACCCCTTACCTTGTGGGTTCTTCGAATTCCGACACCTTAGGTCTTCTTCCTCCTTTTCTCCTCTTCTCAATTCCACGTACAGTGAGTTTCTCCAAAAATATCCTTTTTTCCTCTTTTCCTTCTTTTATTTCTTTTATTATTCTAACATAATAAAAATAACATAATTAATGTGAGTAGAGTCTTTTACTCCTCACACCCTCACTTTATTCATCACACCACCAATAAACCCACTTCCATTTAATTTAATTGACTTCCAATAATCCAAAATATTAAATATTACATTCCTAATTAAATTAATAATTAAAAATTGTAATTATTTAATAATCGATTTATTTGGGGTGTCACAACTCTCCCCCACTACAAGAGTTTTCGTCCTCGAAAACATAACTTAGACGAACAGTTCGGGATATGAGTCCTTCATCTGACTCTCCAGTTCCCATGCAACATTTCCATCTGCTGGTTCTCCCCAAGCTACTCTTACCAATGCGATCTCTTTGCCTCGCAACCGTTTCAATTCTTGCTGATCAAAGAAATATTTCAGGCTCTTATGATCACTAATACCTCAAATCGAGAACCATATAAATAATGTCTCCCCAACTTCAAAACAAATACAACAACTGCCAACTCTAAATCATGAGTCCGATAACTCCTTTCATGCACTTTCAATTGTCGTGAAGCATAAGCCACAACCTGCTTATCTTGCATCAACACACCACCTACTCCCATTAATGATGCGTCACAGTACACAACAAAAGACTTAGTCGGATTCGGCAAAATGAAGATCGGAGCACTAGCCAACCTCCTCTTCAGCTCTTGAAATCCTTCCTTCCAACTATCACGTCATGTTTGACATCATTTCCAATCTCAATAACAAATATTCCTCTTATTCAACCACTATAATCCCACACGATCCATTACTATCGGGTTAAGAATGCATCAGCTCAGCTCACTCCTTACCCCATTCACTCTAAGATACACGATTTATCACTTCCTTACCCTGCAGCACAATTATAAGAACCTCCACCGAACCGCAATGTCCCCAACATTTATACACAATGCCAAGATTTAGGCTACGCTCCAACGATAGAGCTTGCAAATTAATACATCTATTATATTGGATGTAACATCGATAAGACATAGAACCCTTCACCTAACAATTCTATTCTGAATTTCTAATAATTTCATAAACCCACACCTTCTAACGTTTAATTTGTGACTTCCAAAAGATCATACTCGATAACAAAGTGCATCACGTTACGCTGCCACGCGACTGATTAATTACCTTAAGTCATTATCTTCATTTGATTTTCATCAACTACCGCTCTACAAGTTCCATATTTATCTTTAGACTTTCTCCTTAACATCTACCAAAATCACTGCTCACCTTCTTACATTCTAAACCTTCCACTCCGCTGCTTCAACTTGCATACACACTCAAGTCTCCGACCCGCTAGATAATTTCCAAGTCTTTTCATAGTCCTTTTCCTCTTAGTTTCATGCGAACCGATGAACTACTATCCTCTCAATAGAACGTCAACCACTTCACACACTATCAAGCTTGCAAGATGAGTCTATTAAATCCAACACGATCTCGCCTATTATCAACAAGAGATTAAGGGTGATCGCCTCAATTTGTCGATAGATAGCGGCAATCACAATGGAGTATAAACCACCGCATCAAACTATAATAGCTGCCTTTAGAACTCGTTCAAGTCACCCAAGCACCATGGTTCAATAATCTTCCTTCAAGGTTTACGACTTCTTCCACACTTATTCTTCATCTCGATATCGATGAGATACCATCGATCAAACAATTTACATAATCTCCTTCACCCTCACTTAGCACCACACAAATGTTAAGTATTTTCCCCCTCATGAGATGCTAACATACCAAATACACCATAACTCATTTTGTCCCCATTTCAAGTCCTCATCCATGCGGAGAACTTTAACGACATTCACAACTCTTAGTCTCCCTTTAAATCTCATAGCATCTAGGATCTATATATGTTCAATCTGAACCTTATTTCAAATGCAATCTCGATAATACATCTCATCATATGATCGGTAAAAGAAACTTCCAACGTTTTCATAACACATGTCAATATTTTGACATCTTAAACATGATTGCATTTCCTATCGAATTTATTTTTCTTCTAGCATCACTTATCTTTTCCTCAGAAGCTAACGTCACTTATCCATCCTTAATCGACATAAGCTGCATCTCTAATACTTGTCGCATTCTTATTAATACCAACATCTCATTCATTAAAAATATATCATTCTTGACCTCGTCTCACATAAACTGCGACTGTTACTGGTTATGTCCCCAAAATCTTCCAATACCCGCAACAAATTTTGGATTTTCCCACTACAACATGCGTCCCTTTAGATGGGTCACCGTGACACGCCACTTGAGATAACCTGATAAAGAAAACTCAAATCCTCATACCGTAATATACACCATGAAAACTTAACAAAATTCTACTCCCTTTCGAAGTTGGAATTCCCTCACAACATTCAACATGCCTATACCGAGTTTTTGAAGCTTATCTCTAACTATCTTCATCCTTAACCTAACCACGAAGGTAAGTTAACCTAAATTCGACTTTACTGAAGGCATACTTTCCAACCAATTGATCCATCAAATCACCAACAATTTGAAATAGATATTTAGTCTCAATCACCACTTAAATCAGCTATCAAAATCCACACGCAATTCGCGCTACTCTCTTCCTCCTTGACTAAGGAAATTAGAGCTCCCAAACAATACACTTGGTTTTACAAATCCATTTCATCAAGCATCTTCCAATAGCTTCTTCAATTCCCTTAACTCAAAATTTGACATCTTGCATGGTGTCATAGCAATAAGTTTTGTACAAAGAACGACATTAACAACAACTCTGATTCTCCTCAAACATCATTACATGATAAATAAATTACTTTCAGGTGCTGGGACCATTTTTAGAACAAATTTCATCACATTACCTTCCCAATGCTTCAAACGGAACTCAAATCGGACATCCAAAACTCAAGTTATGAATTTTACAAGTTTTCGAAAGGAATGTTGTCAGGAAATCAATTCCCTGCAATAGGTAGTCGATTTCCACCTTGTGGGAGTGAGAAATCCCAAAACATCCTAGAATACAAAATTTGATATCCTTACTTCAACATACCGCAACACACATCATTCCCATGATCACTTAAGGTTACAATTCCAATAACCAATTCACACAATCTGCATACTTTATATCAACCTGACACAATCAACTTTTCAAGAACACAAAGAAGTAACTCACATGCATCCACAATCAATTGGAAGTGTTACAACACTCCCACCACACCAGCTTCATCTTCTCAAAGTCATCCTTCTTAATTACCAAATATCTTCTAGGCCAAGAATATGCATCGACTCATCATAACGATTCATAATCACTTGGTTTAACTTCAAACATTCAACCCAAGGATGACCTCAAGCTAAACTAACATCTTGCTCAGACGATGAGTCGCTATTATTCCCAGGGAAATGTCAGAACTCACACCCCAAATGGAACATCATTATCCATAACATCGTCCTCCGCTCCCAGTGATGCGAACAACACAAGTACTTAATTGTTACCACTTAAGATAACTTTATCTGACCATCATATCAATTCTCGATTGTAATCCCTCCGAATTCAAAACCACGCAGCACCTAACCAACATCTGCACTCATGTAACCAATAGCACATCGATCCAACTCTTCACACCAGAACATCTCAGAGAAGCAAAGTTTCTCCCCCACTTGCTTCTAAACCACTCCTGCAACTAGGTAACCAAGAAAACAGCAAGCATCGATGTGTTTAACACACATGTCGATATGTATGAGTAATGACATTAAGACCCTGGTCACAACGACCGACTATGCTCTGATACCACTATTGTAACACCCCATCTAAATACCCCGAATATATCAATTAATTTAATATCTAAATCATCTTTAATCAGAGTTTAACACGGTATAATAAGGGATGTCACAATTAATAAACAAAGTAAACTTATTCAAACAAGAGCTATGCTACATCGAGGATCAATATTTCCAATTAATTTCAATCAAGCTAAGACCATGTCTTACACAGCGGAAAGATACCATAACCAAAAATGGGATAAATTCAATCAACATTATTCCCACTAAGTTTTAAATAAATAATAGACCAAGTCTAATTCTCATCTAAAGTTCCCCAAAGGTTACAATCTAATCAGCATGACATCGACACGCGGACTAAACGATAAGCTCTAGAGCCATCCTCACCGACTCCTCACCGCTAACTTTAATCAAATGGTAAAGTAAGGGTGAGACTTCATAATTAAAGCACATTATAAGCTTCTCAATTAACAATACATTTCAAGCATATTAATCCACCCATTTCAACATAACTCCAGATTCAATACACAATTACAACCATATAATCATCATGCACAACAATCATCAACCAGAGAATAGTAACACCGAAGACATCCTAACATGTTACTATTCCATACAATCAAAATGCACTCAATGCATGGTACCAACACGTGACCAAGTCACCCAACACCGATCCATCATCAATGGGATACGCACCATCGATTCGTCCATAACCACTGGACACTAATCCAGCCTAACCATCCATCCTCACTCGGCGGTTATCGGCAATCCAAGTCAAATTCGCACAATGGGAATTAACTTCACCAAAATAATGCATATGCACGCACATCAATAGCATGCAACATTAATCGCCTATGTATACATTCTTCTAACATAACCGAATCACAACAACCAACATGATATATCAACCAATCATGCATACATCTAACATCGCATAAACATGCAACCAATCAACACAAAGTTATAACCACATCGACAAGATAAACCATCATCAACCACAACATGATATCATCAACTATCATGAAATAAATCATTGCTAGCATAATATGCCAAACACTTACCCTTCATTTGGTAAGACTATCACCAGTAAATACCACAACAACAACAACTGAGATCAACAACTATCAGTCATATACCACCATCAAAACACATGACATCAATACAATCATGAATACACCAATTATCGTAAACCGAATCAAAACCCGAAAACATGATATTCCAACCATCATGCGCACCACCATTAACAACATAAACATGTTTTTCATCCACACAATACCAATACATCCATCAACACAGGATCTCTGCTACATACACATCAATATGCGCTACCAAAAGTCACCTATCTCGAATTTGGCTCATTTTCAAAATAATTTCAAGTTTTGGAAAATATTTTCATTTCATAAAATAGAGCATTAAATTTAGGAAATAACGTCAAAACGGCGCCAAAACGGACTTACGGTTTGAAAGTTATGAATTTTCAAAGTTTGACATTTTTCAAAATAAGGCGTAACCGGTTCCTACATACAGAACCGTTCCCGAAAGTTAAATTCACGTTGTTGAAAATTGATAGGAACCCGGTTCTACCCATAAAGGAACCGGTTCCCAGTACATTTTTCCGCTTTTTCACAAATTTTCAATGTGGAACCTGTTCTCCCCACTGAACCGGTTCACGTGTTAAAAGCCATTTTCAAGACTTTTGACAAGATTCTTCCATTTCCAATCAACCTCAAACCTACTCATACGAATTCTAATATGGAAAACACTAAAACACATCCAATTTGCATCATTATTACATCAAACAACATATCTCCATCATTTATTTTCATCTATCGACACTCTAATTATTTTCCATACATATTTCACAATCGATACAATCGACACAATCGACACAATCGACACAATTAAGATACATCCATGGAAACCTAGAAATTCCCAAACTAAGGTTTCCTAACATACTTTGATCTATATTATCAAAATCAAAATCTATAATAAGCATAATCAATCGAAATCACCCTTACCTGTGGGTTCTTCGAATCCGACACCTTAGGTCTTCTTCCTCCTTTTCTCCTCTTCTCAATTCCACGTCAAAGAGTTTCTCCAAAATATCCTTTTTCCTTTTCCTTCTTTTTATTTCTTTTATTATTCTAACATAATAAAAATAACATAATTAATGTGAGTAGAGTCTTTACTCCTCACACCTCACTTTATTCATCACACCACCAATAAACCCACTTATTTAATTTAATTGACTTCAATAATCCAAAATATTAAATATTACATTCCTAATTAAATTAATAATTAAAAATCGTAATTATTTAATAATCGATTTATTTGGGGTGTCACACTCGATAGGGTTTCCGTCCGCTTCGGGTATTAATCTTGGATCCGTCGAGGACAACGAGGGCGGTCGCTCGAGATAGCTTTCTCCACTGGATTCGGTCTTAATCTCGACCAGTTGTTGGAGAACAACTATGACGGTCTTCGATAGTTTTCCCATCCGGATTCGGGTCTTAATCCGGACCATTGTCGAGGACAACTAGTCGGTTCCTTAGTTTTCCCGTCTGATTCGTGTCTTAATCCCGAACCGTTTGTGTCGGTGATTTTCACTGCTTTGGAGAAAACAAGAGAAACTTTGATAGAATATTTGTTAGTCTTATGCAAAGTATGATGCATGACAATGCGTATGAATGACATATGCAAATTATGACTTTTATGAGTAATGTATGATGATAGATGTAGTAGTACTTCAAAGCATATCCATCTTGAAGAAGATGCGGATGTTCGCTTGGAGATTTGACTGCTTGAGGATGGAGATCCCGAGAAGAAAGATAGCTTTGATTCCTCCGCACTATCCACCAAGTTTCGTGCCTAGATATTGTTGAGGACGGTAGAGACGTCAGTCGAGGATCTGTGTGTAGACCCTGCTGGGGAGAATCTTGGAGGTACTCTACCGGGATTTTGTGTAAATCTTGCTGGAGAGTAATGGTAGTTGTCGGGAGAACGGGTTGGAAGAGTCTGGAGCCCGTTGGAATCTCTGACTGAGGAATAAGAAGTGTAGGTTTCTCCTGCACTATCCACCAAGTTCCAAGTCTAGATAATCGTCCGGAAAAGGGAATTGTTGAGATATATCTTGTTGGGGATAAATTCCTCGGCTGGGGATGAGAAAGATGTAAGCTTCCTCCGATGCACTATCTGACCAAGTTCTGGGTTTGGACACCGCTGCTGGAGAAAAGGGGAACTATTGAGAGACATCTGCCGGGGATAAATACCTCGGCCGTGAATGTGGCCTGATTAAGTTGAGTGGAATCACTGCTTGGGGATCCTCCTCTTCTTTGTTGGGGAAGATTTTGTGATGAGTGACTTTTTTGTGGGGATCACGCTCTGTGGGGGAAATGCATTGGTGACTTTCTTCGTCATCTCAATTCCTGAAGCCTGTAGTAATTACTTTCGTATGTTCTTCTCGCATGTTTGTAAATAGATTTTTATTGTCAAATGCATATAATCATTCAAAGCAAACGTTGGACTTTATGCAAACGACAACAACAACAAATTGTAAAGAGAAAGAAACTTGTATTTATTTGAAATGTGGCGTATGGCCAAGTAGTTTGTATACAAATAAAAAGCTATGCGGAAACAATCTCGTTAAGTTCCAACTATGCTAATACTCATATATTTCAACTATCTCATCTCCTTGCTGTCAGTAGAAGGTGAGTAGACTGATTGTCGCCATTTGAATCTTGAATGTCGATAGTAGTCTCAGATAGTGATCCGGACGAGACATAGTCATACGCTTAGATCCCTAACTTTTCCTAGACCGCCTTTCTTCGGTTTTTAGTCTACCAGATACCTTTTTGCCCAAGCCGCCTTTGTTTTCGACTTACGGTGTACATTTTTTGTATATATCCTTAACTTTTGCCCGAACCCTTTTGGTTCGCCAGATGCCCTTATTTTTCCTAGGTCACCGACCTAGCGGGTCTCTTTATGCGTAATATTTTTGACTATGTCTGCTCACGTGGTATGGGAAGTCTTCGCCATCCATGGTGCTAAGTATCATAGCTCCCCCGAAAATACTTTCTTGACTACAAACGGTCCTCGAGGTGGGAGTCCATTTGCCCTCGGATCACCTTGTGGAAGAATGATGCGCTGACTACTAGATCACCGACTTGGTAGACCCGGTGCTTGACCTTCTTGTTAAATGCTCGATCATTCGCTCGATAGATCTGTCCGGCGATAGACGCGAGTCGCTTCTCATCAATCAAATTAATGTCAAGGCGGGTCTGGACCCAATTGTCTTCGCCAACTCTGCCCTGGAGGACTCGTTGAGGGTATCTCAATCGATGGGTAAGACGGCTTCCATACCGTGATACGAGAGAGAAGGGTTGCCCTGATGTTCGCTATCAGAAAAGCGGTAACCATGAACAACAAATGGTAGCATCTCATGCCAATCTTTGTAAGTCATCATTTTCAGATAATCTTCTTAATGTTCTTGTTGGCGGCTTCCATCGCGCCATTCATCTTAGGCCGATAAGGAGAAGAGTTGTGATGTTTGATCTTGAACTGCGCGTAGTTCGGTGATCATTTTGTTGAGGTTGGAGCCATTATCTCGTGATAATCCTTTCGGAGTGCCATACCGATGTATAAGATTATGCTTGATGAAACGAGCCACAACATTCTTGGTAATGATGCGAACGAGGCTGCCTCTACCCACTTGGTGAAATAGTCAATTGCCACGAGGATGAAACGATGTCCGTTAGCGGTGGGCTTGATTTCTCCGATCATGTCAATGCCCCACATTGCAAAAGGCCAAGGAGTCGTAAAACATTCAGAGGCACCGAGGTACGTGTACTTTGTCTCGCATAACCGCATTTGTGAGCAGATCGAGCGAAGCGTGACAATCGCTTCCATGGTGGACCAATAGTAACCTGCTCAAAATCTTCTTAGCCATCGATGTCCGGAATGAGTACCAAATGCGCCTTCGTAACTCTTCCATGATACGATTGCTATTTTCTGGTCTACATATGGAGTAAGCACAAGTCGTGGTTGCGCTTGTATAAGATGTCGCTGAGGAAGAATTTGGATGCAAATCTTCTCATGAACTTTATCATTGATGATGCCCTCGGGATATTCCCGAGTCTCAATATACCTTTTCACGCCATAGTACCAAGGTTTCTTCCGTATCAAGCTCATAGCAATACCGGTTCACAAACTTCTCAATGATGATCCGGGAGCCTCGTTGTCCCATCCGACCTTGAACATAGATGACATAGTAGCTAATGCGTCTCGCCAACCGATTCTCTCGTGGAATATGGTTGAAAGTGATCTCTTCAAGTAGGGAATCAAACTCGTGACATGCTCTCGATACGGAATAAGATTCGATGCTTCAGTATCCCACTCGCCTTAATTTGACCGATCACCAAAGCCGAGTCTCCATACACTTGTAAGAACTTGATTCTTAAGTCAACGCCTTTGATACCCATGATGCACGCCTCAGATTCGCCATGTTGTTAGTGCAACCGGAACATAATCAAGCGGTAATGATGGCGCCAATGCCATTGCCAAGTGCTTTGAGGCTCCATCAAAACCATGGTCCATCGATCCTTGTTCAGTCCTTCGTCCGGCCTCGGTTCTTCACATCGAACTAGTAAAACATATTCGTCTCGAAATTGAATCGCATAGACCGATATTCATCTACGGTTGATGAGCCAAATGATCGCTACTATACTTCCTTTGATCGCTTCGAGAAGTGTACCGATATCGTATTCGGTCAAGATCATCTCGCCATCTTGCTATTCTTCCGAGAGAGTGGTTTCTCAAATATGTATTTTATCGGATCCATCTTGAAATCAACAAGGTAGTGAGTCAACATATACTGCCTTAGTCGGCGAGCAGCCCAAGCGAAGCGTTACAAGTTTTCTCGAGTGTGAGTATCTTGTTTCACAATGGTAAACTTTTGCTAAGGTAGTATATTGCATGCTCTTTCGACCGACTCGCCATGTTGCCCCAACACACACCCCATTGAGTTCTCTAACACCCAAGTACATGATGAGAGGTCTTCCTTCAAGACGGCATCGTGATAGAGGATTCTATAGGTACTCCTTGATTTTGTCAAAGCGATCTAGCAATCGCTGCTCCATTCTACCACTTGATCTTTCTTAAGTAACTTGAAGATTGGCTCAGTAGCGCTTAGATGTGCAATGAATCGCAATGTAGTTCAATCGCCCAAGAAGCCTCTCGACTTCCTTCTCAGCGGGAGCGGCATCTCTTGAATAGCTTTAACCTTAAGGTGGATCGACTTCAATACCTTTACCATCGACAACAAACCCTAGGAGTTTCCGGATCGACTCAAAGGTGCACTTGTTAGATTAAGTCTTAGTCTCAGTTTCTTCAACCTATCAAACAGCTTCAGAAATGATTAAGATGTTCTTCTTCCGTGATCGAGCTATCATGTCGCCGACGAGACCTCTATCTCGTGATGAATCATATCATGAAATAATGTTACCATGGCACGCCGATAGGTGGCGCAAGGCTCTTCAAAATTAACGGCATAACCTTGTAGCGTAAAGTGCTCCACCGTAACAAAAGTAGTCTTTCCATGTTCAAGCTTTAGCCTTGATCCTCGAAAACATCCATCATAAAGAAAACCTGTCAACATCACAGAGAAGAAACCACTGCCCATATCCCACTAACCATGAGGAAGTAATAACAGAAATCAAGGAACTGCTCTTAAATCTCTTTGATTTTCTCCGACACAGACGCATGCAACGAACCTTCTGCTTTACCGGAGAAAACCTTCTTTTGTTTCAAGAATCGGTGTACCACAATATCAATGTCCAACCTCGCATGTGTTCATATGACCAAGCAAAACCTCAATATAGTCTCGTAGATCCGACCAATCTTCCTTAACATCGTTCTCAAGACCGCCTTATCTTGATCTCTTCTCTTCATCAAGCACTCAAGTTCACAACCTCGACTTGCTCTTCGTGTGGTCAGATAACCGCTTCTTCTTGCAGTAGCAACCGGAAGTTCTCCGCACTTCAACCTTCCTCACCGCCTTCGGCTTGGTAGATCGGATTATCAAGTCATATTTAGCAATAGCATAGTCATATCAACAGATTCGAGTGATCGCAGTTGTATCACGGGTGTGTAAGAAACACAGCTTTTGAAGGTGATAAAGTAAAAGAAACAACAACAATTGAATGCAAAAGTCCAACGATTTTATTGAATGAAAATATGCAAATGATGGATAATAACCTCACAACGAACCATGATGCCCTGCAAGGCACTAGGCTTTAGAGTTTATTGTTCAAAACATAGAAAATAAAAAGCAAAACAAACTGAGAGATTGAACAGACTGATTGTGAGCCCCATCCACTTTGTCTAGACGACCTTCTATACAACTTCCACCCAGCAGTCCATGTCCAATATGATTAAACCAGTGAACCAAACCACCAGTTTCTAAGGAGATTCAGAGCGTAACCTATATCCACCAAACATGATAAGGTAGCCCTTGCATTCATCAGAGACAGTAAGGCTTTGTTGTGTTTCTTTCCTATAGGAGTCAAATCAAGATCGTAGTAGCTTCAGGGGTTGCTGTTGACGCTCATGCTAGCAATACAAACTTCAAACCACCGAGTGTAGTGTCTTGGCAGATGCGAGCATTCTTCGAAACTTCACCTGGCATTAGCATGAGCCTCGGAGCACAAGAGCATAGCAAGCATGAGAGATCTTCGGATTTGAGTCCGGTCTCTAACTGCTCCACCATTGTAGTCACTCTTTCTGGAGCAATCTTCGCACTTCCTCCATTTCTGTTGGAGGTGTCTTCGTGAACTTCCTTGGTACTTCCGGTCGAAAGTGCTGTGACGAGTCGTTGGTTCTTTCCTCTAGCTTGGGGAGTGGACCAATAGCCGAATGTGAGCCGGAGTCGCAGCCGCCTTTTGGAGGAGAAATATCCGAGAGAATACCCTTCCGGTTCGTCACCTTACTTGATCCTGATGTTGTCGATGTCAAGAATGGTAGCTTCAATTGTAAGATCTTCAATGGTCGAGGGTCTTGCTTGACGCCATGATAGTAAACATCACCCATAATTCCAAGGATAGCTTTGTCGAGGAATATGGAACCTGGTCTTGGAGAAGTAATGATAAGAGGTGCCACTTAGGCACGTAATCAGCAGAGGAAATCCTTATTGTGTTAACACCAGATAGTCGGGAAACGTCACCCCATCCGTCACTTTAACGTCTTCAATAGGAATCTTGTAGTCAGAACAAAGGTACTTCACCATGTAATCGTATTTTCCACTTGGCTGCCCCAAGGTATCCCACGCAGATCAGGCAGCTGCTCACATTTTCGATCTTCGCTTAGACATATCTTCACACATTTCCGACAGTGGTTTCGTAAATAGTATCTCACGGTTATCCATCATAATCGAACACGCCTTCTCAACCAAGCACATCCATCAGGCGCGGACGGGCACCAACGACAATTCTCTGGGCATCCTGGATTGACACCAACTTGCAACAAATTCTTCTTTACAGTCATCATAGGAATGGTCAAGTCATCTATGTTGAAAGCATAAGTATCATCGCCAACAGCATTGGAACTCTTGTCGTGGTTAGGCATAGGCGCGTTGATCACATTCGGGGTCTCAACAGGAGGATCAAACTCAATCTGCTTAGCTTCAATCATGTCTTGAATTTTGTTCTTCAGAGCCCAACAGTCATCAGTATTATGTCCTGGGCTATTGGAATGGTAAGCACACTTAGCATTAGGATTGTATCTCGGAGAGGAAGTGTTGACATTCTGAGGAGGATCCTCAAGGTAATCACCGCTTTCAACATGTGTTGCAAGGATCATGACAATGGCATGTTGATCTTTGTAAACCGCCTTCGTATGCTCGGCACGCTGTTGTCTTGCCGAGGTTGTGCTGATGTAGGATCGAGATGACAATCGCCCACGATTGAGCGCCGGTCGGTCTTGGCTCGCTTTTCCGACCATACAAAGATTAGCTTCTTCTTACCACCAAAAGATCTCTTCAAAGATTGATGACGATTCTACATGAATCTTCCCACTTGATACCACTTCGATACGCCGTCATAATATCTCGGTGAATCCGTCAAGAGTTTCCAATCGATGATTGAAGAATGGGCCCTGTTGTTCCATAAACATATCAACCAACTCCCTATTGGACAAGGGTGGTTGAACTCCTGCTAGATCTCTCCACTTCGAGCATACCTTGAACTTCTCATCACGACCCAAAGACATACTTCGTAGTTGCATACGAGTGGGTATCAATTCAAGATTGTACTCATACCGCTTGTAGAAAGCATCCGCTAAGTCACTCCAAGTATACATCGGTCATTTTCCACCGATATACCATTCCAACTGAATCGGAAAACTCTTGAAAATAATGCATCCCCAACTTCTCATCGCAGGGGATTGATCTTCTGGACATAGGATTTCAAAGCCTTAGGCAAGACATGTCATCATACTTAGCAAAAGTTGAACTTTGAACTTGGGAGGAATCACACACCGTGGACAAGACTCGATCATCAAAATTCAGCCCTTGACATCTTGTGTTTTCCACAAAGATTCGACGGTCTTCAAGTTGTTTGTACTTGTCATCTTCATCGAGTATTGGCCATTATTATAGTCTTTCTAGGCTCATGTCGACTACCTTCGCCATCACCCTTGTCACTTTGCTCATCCTCCTTCTTGACACTTCCTTCCGAGAGCTCAATTGACTAACCACTTTAGGACCACCTTTGTAGCCCTCCCATGTTGAACAACAACTTCTTTTTCCTATTGATGAGCTTCAGATCTTCTTGGCCTTGACCAAGCTGTAAACCGAAACCGAGCATTCGAGCTCGGAGATCTTTGACAGACTGTTCAAGAGCCATTTCGCCAAATAAATAGTGAGCGAATGAGAAACCAATCTTCAATGTACCGATGCAATGTTATGCTATGATATGCAATGTTTATGGATGCAATGCAATGTTTTCAAGGACCTTAGAGATTTAAATTTGTTAAACAAGCAATGAACAAACATTTATTAGTACTCTTTTATTTTCTTTTAAGTACAAAAGATAGTTCAAACAAATAAAAGAAAACATATAAATCCTAAAGCTCTAAGTCTCCCATATGCCTCTTGTGCCGAGGTAGGCGGATGTTTCTCCTCGTGAAGTAGCTTTGTCAACTCTAGCACTTTCTTCTCGCTATGTAACACCGAGCTTCAAAGGTATCCCTTCTTCTTTAAGTGAATCCGGATCTCTTCAAGTCTTCAAAATCGTAGGCATGTCGATGGCTAACAAGATAGGTACGTCACCTAGCAACGGGTTCCATAATTACCGGTAAAACAAAGCGTGAATGGCATCATGAGGTTTTGAGCTCGAGCTCTCACCCATTTGAGGTAAGGTTCCCAAGGAATGGAGTTCTGTGCCCCAAAGTCTTGGTATCGCTCTTCTTTACCATGCCCCAAGCGTGTATGAACCTTCAACGGTAATTCGAGATCGTGGTTGTAATCGAACACAATATCTTGGAGAAGCATATCATGCGGACCATCTCTTCGAAAAAACCAAACTCGACGAGCTAGAGAAGGGTTGTAAGTGATACCTCCCCTTATACCAAGTAGTGGTATATTAGGAATTCTCCACAACCAATGAAGGTGAAGTCCTTTGAGAGAAAAGATTCCAACGGATATCCTGAATGAGAGAGTGACATTAGTCTTGAGACCATCTCAACCTTTGTTCGTTCTTCAAACCATGGAGGAAGGTGCGAAATAAACCACCTAGAAAGTAACGGTATAACACATAGAGTTCCTTGTCTTTTGGTAATGAGTGTGGAGAGAATGTAGATATCTCCAAGTAAAGTAGGCATGTGGATTGCGGTAAGAAACAACTTGATGGCGTTGACATCTATGAATTGATCCGAGTTAGGAATAGAACCAAACCATAGATTAGCAAGGCACAATGTCTTCGAATGCATGGAAACTCATAACTTTGAGGAATTCCTGCTTTCTTAATTAAGAACTTGGAAAGTAAACCCTTAACTCCACTGCTTTTCCCAATTGGCTTCAATGTCCGAGCACTTTAGGTGTAAGGTCGATAATGTCTTCGTATTTAGGACCTTTTCCAAACCGTGAATGGCATTTGATCAAGAATAGGTATCCCAAGTAACTTAGAGAACTCTTCCAAAGTAGGAACCAACCGATAACTGGAATGTAAAGCAATGGTGCTTCAATCAAAGAACCGAATAGACATGCATCATATCTTCTTCAAAACCGAGATAACCAAGTCAAGTAGATAACCATGTCTTTTGATGAATCGAGCATGGTCGAGAATTTCGAAACCAATTCTTTGAGTTGAGAAGGTATACCCGAAGTTGATTCGGATAGTCTTTCTAGAAGCCATTCCCTACAAAACAGAGCAAAGATAAATCCTAGGTCCTTGAAATAGTTAGAAATGATATGCAATGCAAATGATGTCATGATGTCATGTTAGCACACACAAACAATTCACACAATGAGCCTAGGTTTAAGGCTTGCATGAGGTATAGGTGATTACCCCACCAAAGTTTGAGTTGGTTCATCCTGTCCTATAATAGTAACCGGTTTTAGGAATCTCACATCATTGATCTTTCTCGAGGCGCTTATTTCAATACGATACCAAGTGGTCGACGAAAATATCCCAAAAGTCCGATCTCAATGAGCGTAGCATCGAGTATCACCAACCTCGGTCTCACCAAAGCCGCCATCTTACTACCTTCTAATGGCCAAGATGGGTCAATTAAGGTTCTAAAAGTTTAGTTAGTGCTTGATGACACCACGCAAGCCAAATACTATCCTCAACTTGGAAATGAAGAGTATCGTGACATCCAGTGTCACACTAACGTAGCCATCATGTTGACCGCTTCGATATACGCCTAACGGTCGCGACGATTTATTGCTACTTACCTAAAAGGAAACCCGGATCCGTGTAGGATCCCACAAATATAATACCCAAGCAACCCTTAAAGATAAAGCAAGCAAGTCAAAAGTAAAGCGAAGTGATCTAGAAATCCTTAAGGCATTCTCTCTTTAGGGTGTTTCCCGGCAGAGTCGCCAGCCAACACGGTGAACTCGACTTTGTAGGTTTTGTATCGCAATGTGCGGATAGCAAGAGTCGCCACCGACTTTTCTTATCCAATTAAGGGAAGGTAAAAGTACGAAAAAGACCTTCTAGATTCTCGAGTAAGGAGAAGGTTATGAAAGGGAAGGTATTAGCACGCCTTTCCATCCGTAGTTATCTACGGCTCTTAGTTGCTCTTAGATCACTTTTAAAATTGTGCTTTCTGTGTGTTTGACAAAAATGTTTTGAAAATGCATTTCGCTTTGACTTTGTAATGATTCATGTAGGAATGTATACAAAGTGTTCGGAAATGTTTCGTTTTGAAAAGAATTTGAACTTTGACAAAAGTGTGAGGTGTGAAAAGTATTTTGATAGAGCAAGCAACTAAAAGTTTTATTACCTACTCGTAATGGTCATTTTCGTTATTTTACGCCCTTTAGAATAGTGCTATCCATACCATTAGTTGGTAGGTAACTCATCTTGGATGTAAGCGGACATTCGAAGGGACATCGTATGGTCATAAAGCAACTGTAGGAAGTATCCTAGCACATTCGGGACTATCATCATTTTCGTAGGCGACAATCGAGGGTCAAGATCATGTATCGGAGGCGACATCGTGGGTCTTATGATCTTTGTATCAAGGGACTATGATGATTTGTTTGAAGGCAACAGCTAGAATACCTCTACATTCGAGGGACTTGACCATTTGAATTCAGAAGGCAACGAGAGAGAATGACCCTATAAGTATGTGTGAAAAGTGTGTTGATTTCAGGTATTTTGTCTTGGCATTATGAATGAGCTATATCCATTTTTATCTTGCCATACACGCCTAATTACTAGCAGTTTATAGGGTGCAGAAAGTAAATTGCGGAAAGTAAAGTGCGGAAAGATATATCCTACGCTATTACATGGCTTTGGAAGTATATAATTTAAACTTATGGAAAATAAAAGCCCTAATTAAGCTATTACATCCCATGAGCAACTACATTATTGGAAAAAGAAAACGGTAAAAGAAATCGTCCAAACGAGATAACTGTGAAAAGATAAGAAATCGGAAAAAATATGATGAAATCAAATAAGAGAAAAATGTTAGTAGAAATACAAATTTTGAATGAGAAAAATATTTCATGCTGAAATGACAAATATGCTAAAATAATTATTGGGATTTTTTGAGAAGATTTAATAATTAAAACTAATTAAAAGTGATTTAAATGATAAATTAGAATAAAAATAAATATGCATATGAAATAATATTTTTAATTTTATAAATTAAATAAACATTTTATAAAAAATAAATGCAAAAGAAAATATTTTTTGACAATTTTAATGCATGAATAAAAATTATGAAAAGAATTAAAATGCATGAAATATATTAAGTAAATAAGAAAATATGAAAA